>MU106261.1:0-16702 GCA_012274485.2 Sinapis alba
TGACAAGATGGGCGTTCGAAATCTCTTCGCACCACCTTGAGGGGGAGTAATAGCGATAAGCTAGGATCTTTTGTGATAAGGATAGACTAGTGTAGAGATAAGTGTTATCTCCTAATGTTTAGGACTTGAGTCTATCACTAACCGTTGTATAAATATCGACCATGAGTCAATGAATAGAACAACACAAAACAGTTTGACAAGTTTGTTACCTTGTTTTAAAACTGCCCAATACATTTACGTGTGGATCCCTCAGAGACTCAAACTAAAGTCCACAATAGACTATCTGGCCAAATCTTTAAAATATTTTAAATGTACCTTAATATAAATAAAAACAATAATTTATTTAACAATTTTCAGATATTTTTGGATTCTAGTTTAAATTATGGTTCGGTTCATGTTGTACACGAACTCGAAAATATCAAGTTTTATTTGGATATTATATATAATGAATTGGATAAAGTTTCAGTTTTTTCAGTTCGGGTTAAGGTTGGAACTTCAGTTTGAGGTAAAAACGCTGATGTCTAAAGTGACGTTTTTGCATTTTTAACAATCTCTTAAATCTTCAAATTTTGAAGTGTTTCTATTAATATTTGATTTCACTCTATCTCAAACTTGGTCTCAAAAAATGGATCGGTACCCAAGGATCCGATAAGAAGACAATAAGCCCACAGAAAATAAAACTAAAATGTTTTTTCTTTTCAATAGTAGTGATATTTTAACATCATTTTATCTCCTAAACGATTTTATTTTCAGATGTTTTAATCATCTAAAATAAAAACTTTTGCACTATTCTCCTAAAGCGAAGATCACAACGAGCAGTCAATTTTAGCGTTAATAGATTGGTCCCAACCCAACGCTCGATTAACACCTAACTTTGGGCCAGAGGTTAATTTTAAACAGTTATTGAAAACATATCAAATATTAAGAAAACTGTAGTATGAAGCCATGTGGGAAAATCTATCACGATTGTTCACAACTTTCGTATAAACGAGTACGTGTGGATTTATATATCGAAACGTATACGACTTGCTGTATACATAATCGTATGGTTTATGATAACTTGGTTCCGAGTCTTCTTCTGACGTAGATCTAATATATAATTATTTATTTAGAATTGTTTTCTTTTTCTACATATTTTATTTATAAATTATAGTTCCAAAGACGAGCTGTCAGTGTCCACACTTGCCAACTGCCTGATTGCATCAAGTGTCTAAATCCCTTCAATGCTCTCTTCACACTACTTTCTCTCTTTTTTCTTCATTTATTTCGATCAACACTCTTCCTTTATTTCTTACATCAATATAGTTTCTATAAGACGACGATTATTGTAAGGTTCTAAGGATGTGATTCTTATTGTAATATAAGAATTGTTTCTTAACTTCAACTAAAAAAATTTAAAAAACGATTTTTAAATATCTAAATTTTTTTTAAAAAATAGTTCTTATATTACGTTAAAAATTTCACCATAAGAACTCCGCAATAATCATGTCTAAGTATAGACCCTTTCTTCTTCTTTTTTGAGAAAAGGCTTTTACTATACACTTATTTGAGCTCAATTGGATTACGTAAATTAGTAATGGATTGACTAGCTCTCGTAAGATTTTAATAAGGGAAATTAGTCAAATAGTCTTAAAATAATCGAGAATTAACAAACCAACACCATAATTTTGTTATTAACTATCAACCGAATTATCTTTAAACTGTCGAAATCAGGATTTTCCTAAATAGAGACTACAAGACTTACTCAATTTATAGGTATTTAAATTTCTCAAAATCAATAAAATGTAAAATACCATACCTAATCACAAGCCCGTATATGATTGTGCGATATTACATATCCAAACTACTGAGACTGATCTGAAACTTAGTCGGATGCTTATTGATTTGTACATACCAATGACGCCTTATTTGACACTTGCAATGAACATCCCAAGTCAAGAAAACTCCACAACTTTGTCCCTTTCCCCCAATTTTCGATGAAAATGTATTAACCGTTATGTTTTTGGTCTCATACTGAATGTGTTCACACTTTATTTTCCTGTACCTATCCATATAACTTATTTTCTTTCGTAAGCTTAAGTATCTCTCTCGCGCCACATAAACTCAACGCCACGTAGACATCAATATTGCTTTACACACTTGATGTGTGTTAAGTAAGCGTATTCCAATATGGCAATGTAGTATATAATTCACATCTCTCTACCCACCTCGAAGGCTTGAGAAGTTGGGAAAAGACCACCATTTATTACTCCTCTCTCTCTCTTTCTCTCTTCTCTTTACACAAAGTGAGACGCAATGGAACACGAGGGCAAGAACAATCTGAATGGGATGGAGATGGAAAAGGGAAAGATGGAGAGTGGTTCGAAAAAAGGGCTTGAGTTAACGATGAGAGTGTTGGCTTTGGCTCTAACACTGACGGCTGCAACAGTACTTGGTGTCGCAAAACAGACAAAGGTTGTGTCTATAAAGCTGATTCCAACTTTGCCTCCTCTTGATGTGTCCACAACAGCCAAAGCCTCTTACTTGTCTGCCTTTGTGTAAGCATCTCTCTTTTCTTTCTCTTTTCCACATTATTTTTGTTGTACTAAAGATTTCCCCTACCCACATATATACCAAAACAAGAGAGAGTGTCGTTTTTCGACTGGAATTTTTTGTGTTTTTTTGATCAAACCACTGGAAGTTTTTAAATGAAATTTTCACTATTAAAATATTTTAAATATATAAGAGAAAAGTGTGAAGATTCTTATTTGAAAAAAAATATGAGTAATTTTTGGGACAATTTGTCTTTTTGATGAGCAGTTCAATTTCCTTTTAAATTTTAAATTATAGTTTTCGAATTAGAAATAGTTTTCTAATTAGAAATAGTTTTCTATTTACGACTTAGTTTTAACTAACAAAGAAAGTAAAATTTAAATTTTTTTTGCAAGTAAAAATACAGTTCAGAATGTTATGATTTTCTTTTTGTTGAGAAAGGGCACAGTTCAGAATGTTATGTTGTGGATTAATTATAAATATTTACTATCTTAAACCAAAACGTAAATATAAAGACGTCATAAGGTATGGGATGTTCTGTGAACAACGTTAGATCTAGGGCTAGAAATTTTGTTTGTTTTCTATGCATTTGCGTTTTTCATGTTAAATTGTTTTCGTGATAAAAAATGTATTTAGTGTTTTCATCAAAATAGCAAAAAATGTAATGTGTTAATTTGTTATGCGTCTGTGTATACGTGCATAGACAAAGAATCGACTACTCTTTTTCCCTTTGTTATTTAAGATTTATGCATATAAATTAAGAAAATATTTAAGTTTGCATATTTTCTATATAAAAACATTATTATCCATATATTTAATTATAATTTAACTAATAGATTATTAAATTAAAAAATAAAGTTAATAAATTATACATTAAATTGCTAAAATGACACTTATAATAAAAAAAATTATCTACAACTACACTTATATAAAACGGAAAGGAATTAGTTTACAGTAAATTTGTAATTAAAAAATACCATCATAAATGTCAAACCACCCAAAAGGTTTCACAACAAAGTGGACCATAGCAAATCTTAAAACTGTAACAATTCTAGCTGGCATGACCAGCAATAAATAAACAATTTTTAATATAAAAACTAGACAAAATTATAGATTGGCTGCTACAATGTTTAATTAGTTTTCATTTGACTCTTCTATGGCAAATAAAAAGATCACACAAATAATTCATTAAATTGAGAAATTAACCAATACTTCTTTTGTTTCATAATATAGTTATTTTAATTAAAACACACAAATATTAAGAGAAGTGTTTTTTTCACACCCAAAATACCATTTTGTGTATAAATTAAATAATACTCAACCAATCTAATAAAAATTAAATATACTTAGTTACATAAATATAATATCTTGAAATAAAAAGTACTCTTAAAACACAATTTATCTTATTCGATAGAGGGAGTAATAATTACATAAATGTTGTAGGTTCAACATTTCGGCAAACGCTATAGCTTGCGGTTACACAGCGTTCTCAATAGCCATTCTGATGGTCAGCAAAGGAAGAAGAAGCAAAGGCTTGATAATGGCGGTGTTGATAGGTGATCTAGTGATGATGGCTTTGCTATTTTCCGGCACCGGAGCCGCCGGAGCAATAGGGTTGATGGGTGTACAAGGGAACAAGCATGTGATGTGGAAGAAAGTGTGTAACGTTTTTGGAAAATTCTGTCACCAAACTGCTGCTTCGGTTGCCATCACTCTTCTTGCTGCAATCGTGTTTATGGTTCTTGTTGTTCTTGATGCTATGAAGCTTCCTTAATGCAATTGATATTTCTGTTTCGTCTGCAGCTCTTCTGCTTCTTGTCGTGTTGTGTTGTGTCAAGTCATTATCAACAATCATGTAATTGTCTATTTGCTTTTAATGCTTTTCATGAAATCGTTTTCTGCTGTGAGCATTTATTCTAATTTCGGAAATCAGTTATTTTCTTCGCTATACATTGATGTAATCAATGAACACTTCTACATATAGAAGTTCCAACCATACACCAAATTGTAATACTCCATCGCTTTCGATTTAATTGTCGTTGTAGGGAAAAAAATTTGTTTCAAAATAATTGTCTTTTTAATGTTTCAATGCAAAATTTATTAATAAGATTCTCTATTTTATTTTTCTATTGGTTGAAATATGGTCATGTGTATAGATAATTGTGTTTTTATTTTGGAAATATACAAAATCATATGTTTTCTTAATATGTGTGCATAAACCTAGAACGACAAGTAAAATGAAACGGAGAGAGAATTAAATTAGTATTTTGGTGTTAAACATCATTTTTTATCTCCAACCACGACATCAATTCTAAACCAAATCAATATTATATTATCTTTGTCACTTTTTAATTTTAATATTTTTTTAATACACTATTTATTTATAATTGACTTAGGCCAATCCACAGCGATGATACCTCATAGAATCTCTTTAAAATTAAATAATATGAAAGAGAAGAGAACATTTAAAGATTTGGCTAAGGACATCACTCTGCGAAGAGACTCTACAACAAAGTTTAGAGCTTTTTATAACAAATTAGGTCATTTTTCGTGTTACGCGCGGATAATTACTATTTAAATTTTACTAATCATTTTATTGTGTAAATATCAAATATTGTAGATTTTTTTTTGTGTTCATAAACTATCTAGTGTGTAGGTTATAGTATAAGAAGAGAGAAATACTCTGTTTTTTGTTGTTTAAGAGGAGAGACATACTTTAGTTCAAATTTGAATCTTGCATATAATTTTATTTTCTCGTATTTTTGTAATAAAATATTTCTATTAGTTTTCCAAAATACCAAAACTGAGTTCATAATATATAGACAGTTCGAAAGATGTTGCACGGGAAGTTGTTATTAGTTGTGTTTTCTTAATGATAATTTCCTCAACTAACTGTAGATGTAAAGTTTATCTTGAACTGATGTATTGAATTTTACCTTATTCTTCCATTGAAGTCTTTAGTGAATTTTATTGTTTTGTCGAAGTAAAATTGTGTAGCTTCTTTGTAGATAAGAATTACTTATCAATATATTTTATTTGTTTTTACATTTGTATATTTTGGAGATAATTGCTATTACTCTTATTTTAGATTACTTATGTTTTGCAGATGTTTTGTTGACCCATAGTATAAGCTTCATCACAAATTATTTCTTATATATAGTTTTATATGAGTTAAAATGTAAATAGTATGTTTTGTAATGTAAATTTGTGTGGTTTTATATACCTGGTTAAAAGCAGACTAACTATGAGTTTTGTTTCTACTTTTAGATTGTTGTGGTTAGTTTCTTGTATCAAACAAATTTTTCCAATTATATTTGCTTTAGTTGACCATTTATTTATTTTTTATTAGGGCAAGTTTTTTATATTATGACATGGGACGTAAATTATGAAAACTACTTCCTGTTACAATTTTTTGAAATTACATTTTTAAGAAACTAATATACCATTGTTGAAGCTTAATAATAACTTAATATTTCTTTCATTTAATATCTAAACTCTAATTTAAATGATAAAATATCTTTAAAATAAATAGTCTTAATTGATCAGAAATACTCTCCTTCAAATTAAATGGTAAAAGATTATTTCTTCCTTCATATGTAATTCACTCATGTTCCAAATTCACAAATTTCTTATTTGTTAGTTAAATTTTGAAAGTTGAATTATAGAATAAGCGATACAGCCAATACATAATTGGACGACAAAATTCAGCTGTTTTTTGAAAAATAAAAAATAAGATGATAGATCGATGTTCTATTTAATTAGAATCGTAATACTCATCAATTATATTTGAATTGATTGTAAGAAACATTAGCAAACAATTCACCTTACTATTACTAACTCAACATTTTACTAAACACATAACAATGGAAAACTTATATACAAAAATATGGTAATAACTTTGATTTATATGTTATGTTCAAAATAAAAACTTTGATTTCTTCGTAAAATAGGATATGTCCAACTCATAATTGGTTGGCACGGACTGCATAAAACCATATATATGACCCAAAATTAAGGTATTGAGGAGATTTCGTAAATATTCCATGAGAGGATCCAACTCGTTAGACCGTATTGACCGAAGAACAAAGACAGCTATTTAAAAGAAAATTTGAATTTTTATCAAAAAATTTGAGACTATCAACTAATATGTGAAATTATTGTGTTTTCTAGCATGATCATTGATTCATTGGTCCCTTATGTTTCTGATGCTTGTTTACATCCATGTTTTAAGAAGAACTCAGATGTGGAGACTTCTCTTTTGCTTAATCAAACTCCATTAGTGTGCTATCTTCCAGGTACAACTGAAATTATTACCGTAAACAACAATACAATGTAGTATGGTTCTCTTTGGATTGGGAGATTCAACCTTTTGAGAGTGGATCCTACGTTCTTCCACATGTATATATTAAATGAAACTAAATCTTTGGGTTTACGTGGAGAAGTTTTCTTTCGTGAGTTCATTGAAGATGATTTTGAACATGTCTTTGTTTCTATGGTTTCGTAAAAATTGTTGAGACTGTATACGGAGTTTGGTTTCAGGCTTTCTAAATAACAGTTGCTTTTCGAGGCAGAAACAATATTTAGGGTGAAAATTATGTCAGTTGTTGATGTGTTTATAATCATTTAGGGATGTGGTGGGAGGAAGAAGTACATCACAGTCCGAGTTGTTATCAGATTGTATGAGTCAGTGTGTTTTTGGCTAAAAGATCTTAGGAGAATATCAATTACATGTGATGTTTTTTTTCCAATGTTGTAGAAGTACGCTTGTTTTTTTGTTTACATTGTTCTTGTAAACGTTGTTAGTCTCTGTTTTCTCTGAGTTAGTAATTAGGCAGGTCTGGACATCATTTGCACCATTATGGTTTATGTGCAGGAATGATCATGAATTGTCTTTGCACTCGATCTGAACTCAGAAGTAAAAGCATGGCTACTTGTTAAATTATGTATTTTCAAATAAAAAAAAAGCATTGGTTTAGAAACACATGAGAGGTGCCAATAACAAAGATTCATCACATGAAGAAGAAAATTTTACGAAACATGATAAATACAATATTGTCTTGATTATAGAGAGCATGATTTTATATGAAGGCTAAGAGATGTAAAGAGGATTCAAACAATGGTGCAGCAGCTTTCGTTATCATATGTACTAACTCTTACCATGTCACATGTATTGTTGTATGGAAGGCAAGGCTTGGAAGACTCTTGCTCGGGATTCTTACTGGTTTGGTCTCCAGAGATCTTGGTGGTCCAATGCTGTCTACAACTGGTTTATGTTTGATCTTCCTAAGATGTTTCACAATGCAGACCAGATTCATCGTACCCAATACCGTAAGCAAGCTCTTCTCTTCATCCAGCACAACCTGATTCACTAATGCATTCAAGTCTCAATATTTTTATCACATCTCTCATATATATGAAGGTTAGGGGAAAATTGTTTGTGTTAGAATCATACTTTATCTTAGTGACAGTCTGCCATGGTTTTATTAGCATTTCCCATAGGTGATGTGCATTTTCATCTTGACTTTTTGCTCAAAACCGAACCAAACATAACAGGAGTCATAAAAACAAACCATATGGCTTTCATATTAGCAGTGTTACCTTAGCCAGTTAGCAGTCATGATGGAGAAAAGATTAATGGGAAAATAATGGATTTTAGAAATGAATAGAGGATTTATGTAACTGTTTTGTCTCTTATTATTCTCATTTATCAGCAATTATGTAAATGTCTTGAGCGACTTTACTTTGAAATAAGTCTTTTTCATTCCAAACTTTCTACTTCAAGGAACTCACTGTAGCTGTATACATATGTGATACATTTGTCTACAGATCAACAACTATTTACATATATACATTTTGAGTTATTGAATTATAGGTTTTCTTGGTGTCATTTACCTGGTTATTGTTGTGTACCCAATCCACAGAACCTTACTTGGCTGGTCATCTCATTTGGCATCTTCATATGAGTCAGGATACATAGCCATATAACAAAACGCCAAAAACAATAGCATACACATATCAGCAGCAACGTGAGACATATTACTTTAAAAGGAACCTGCGGTTTATGGATTATAATTCACATTTCCATTCCTGTTGCCGTAAGAGCCAGTCTATTGTTCTTATAGATAAAAGAAAATTTAACTTAGTTTCAGAATAATATATGTTGCTGGAGCCTATTTTGATAATTGAAAAATATATTTCAAAAAGAAATTTTACCCATTTGCTCGCCATACATGCTCATACAGGATCAGTAAGACCAAAAACATCTCTTGAGAGAGTGGATTCAATATCATATAGATAACTGGATTTGAAACGTGAAGAGTAAAAAACTCAGTTTGAAGAAGTCGATGAGGTACCTTCTGGTCGATCAGAAGCAACTCTTACGCCGATTAGAGTTCCCCTCATACTGTTACGCACGTCCCAAAAGTGTACTAAAATGAATCGGAGCTCCGACTCTCCCAATGCAGGAGAGAGATCGTTGAAGAACTGAACAACTTGGGCTTTGCCGGTGATTTTGAACATCTTTAAATCTTTGCTCTGATTGATTGAGTATGCTGGAGTAGGTGAAAGTGAGGGATTTATAAGCTTTTGAGCTGCAGGAATCTGAAGCGATAATATAGGGTCGAGTGATTTACATTTTGAAAAAGGTGAGAGAGATTACGGTTTGTAGGAGAAGGTGAATCGAGAAAATTTGTACTTCGACAGAGACGAAGCGACGTGTATCAAATGACAAATGTATTTGATGACATGGCAAATCATCACTTTTTCATTGGTTGATTTTTTGAGTTGGGATGGACACTCTCAAAACACTCCCTCATGCCTTTTTAGTATTAGAACTGAACAACTTGGGCTTTGCCGGTGATTTTGAACATCTTTAAATCTTTGCTCTGATTGATTGAATATGCTGGAGTAGGTGAAAGTGAGGGATTTATAAGCTTTTGAGCTGCAGAAATCTGAAGCGATAATATAGGGTCGAGTGATTTACATTTTGAAAAAGGTGAGAGAGATTACGGTTTGTAGGAGAAGGTGAATCGAGAAAATTTGTACTTCGACAGAGACGAAGCGACGTGTATCAAATGACAAATGTATTTGATGACATGGCAAATCATCACTTTTTCATTGGTTGATTTTTTGAGCTGGGATGGACACTCTCAAAACACTCCCTCATGCCTTTTTAGTATTAGAANGAGGGATTTATAAGCTTTTGAGCTGTAGGAATCTGAAGCGATAATATAGGGTCGAGTGATTTACATTTTGAAAAAGGTGAGAGAGATTACGGTTTGTAGGAGAAGGTGAATCGAGAAAATTTGTACTTCGACAGAGACGAAGCGACGTGTATCAAATGACAAATGTATTTGATGACATGGCAAATCATCACTTTTTCATTGGTTGATTTTTTGAGCTGGGATGGACACTCTCGAAACACTCCCTCATGCCTTTTTAGTATTAGAAGATATCATTCTATTATTTAATCTAACTATTTATAAATTTAATTCAATTACAATATAACTATATATCATTATTATATTTATGAAAGACTATCATAGTGTTATAACCAATGTTGCTAATCTTATTATAATTGTATCACATTTAAGTTTTAAGTTTATTTTTTAAATTTGTAATATCACTTTTTACTGTTTATTCCAAAATATTATTTTAAAATTAAATTATTTTTTTATTATTTATTTTATGTAAAATATTAGTTAAAGTTTTTAAAAATTATTTTTTTAAAATGAAAATACATAAGAAATAAGTTTCTATTTTGTTACACATTTGATGTAATTGATAATCAAGAAGTTATATTATTAATTAAAATATAAAAAATATATTTTAATGTATAGTAATGTAAAAAAATTCAAAAAATACAAAAGAGTATGATAAATTTATTTTAGCTATAATTTTAGACTACAATCTACCTATAACCGTTGAAGATATAAAATATATTATTTTAATATTTAGTGTTATAAATAGTATCATACTAAATTTGATGTTACACTATTCACAAAACACTAAATTTTGATGTAGTATTAATGTAATTTTTCAGTTTCACTGGAAAAGATTGTATACCAAATTTGATGTTTTTGGAATGCCACCGAAATTGGCCTAAAAATCTTGATTTTATATTAGTTCTATAAGCTTTATAATCTACAAATTTAAAAGTTCAAAATCATTTTAAATGAATTGATGTGTGTAGAATCTTGAACCTTTACAATTTACCTTAACCTTTGTTTTTACTAATTTTTTCTTGATAATCTCTTAGATTTATTTTAAATGATTTTATACAAACATTTAAAATCTTTGTTAGTTTTTTATGTATTTAATTGGTTTATAAATTTATATTAGATTTAAAAATAAAAATATAATTTAGTAAATATTTAATTAGTATTTATTAATTCTAAGTCTTTGTATTTTCAAACAAAAAAGCATTTCAAATATATTAAAACCTAAAGAAAAATCAAATCTATTAGTAAATGTGTATGTTTGAAAAACAGATTTTTTTAAAAAATAACATATTAT
Organism: Sinapis alba; assembly: GCA_012274485.2. Classification (NCBI taxonomy): domain Eukaryota; kingdom Viridiplantae; phylum Streptophyta; class Magnoliopsida; order Brassicales; family Brassicaceae; genus Sinapis; species Sinapis alba. Next base: position 11,047 of record MU106261.1, read on the forward strand.
TAAATTTAAAATTTATAAATATTAAAAATAATAACATATAATTTAAATAGAGATTTTGAACATCGAAAGAATAAAACTGCATTTAGTACATATTTCCATATCGGTTGGCATACATAAACTAATAAACCCTACTTGAGTTTTAAAACTATAACGTATGATTTACAAATAGTATCAGACCATGATTAACCCTTAGCAGCAAAAGTACCTCCCTTAGCAGCAAAATCCATCCATACATCACATCGAACGTGGTCTTCCTCAACTTAACTCCAGCTTTGGAGAATTTTTTCGAGTACTTGCCTAGTAAATCCCACTTATCTGTATCATGACAGATTCTGCAAAAAGAAAAAAAAAAGAACATTTTATATTGATCTCTTGATAAGAAAGCATATGCAATGAGGGAAAAATTGACTTTTACATACCTGAAAACTAAATCAGCTGTACCAGGTTGTAGAGGGAGGTCATTGGTTTTCAGGAGTGTCATTACTTCTTCCATGAGTTGAGAACTTTTGTGCTCTAGTGCATATGACTATGTGAACAATACATAATACATCTTAACGATCTATGTACCGAAGAAGAAACAGAGAAAAATATTATCAACATGAAATACCAATAGATGGTGTGCAGACGCAACACTGGGTGTTAAACATTATGTTTCCACAAAGCCTTCTTTCCTGCAACCACAAAGAGCTGCATTAGATAGTACCTACTAAAAAAATAGCTATAGAAGAAATGTTTAACACTAGGAGTGTAATAACCCTCATAAACCAATGAATTTTTTGTCGAGAAAAATTCCGCTAGACCAGTTTGGAGTTGGTCTGATCAGAATTAAAATAAAAACCGACCCGGTGAATTAATGTCTCGATGAGACTGTCGTGTGGTCGAAAGACCTTCTATTGATAGTTATGGTCGAGTTTTAATTATTATGGTCCATTTTTATTAGGATGAAAGAGTTTATCTAAAAGTAAGACGAGATCCGATGGACGGGAAACGTTTGGTCGAAAACTGCCCAAAAAGACCGTTCAGCTGCTTGGCCGGTCATGTGCGATGCACATGATTTTCACCTGCTTGCTTGCTTGACCAGTCATGTGCCATGCACCTTCCTGCCTGCTTGCTACATTAAAAGTCATGTGAGTTGCACACCTGCTTGGAGATTACTTCATTGGGAGGAAAGATTCAGCTGCTTGGTTACTTCATTGGACAGAAATGATGAAGTAGGATGCTAGCTGTCCACTCTCATCCTTGCTTTGGTTTACAAGCTGGACACTCATCAGAAACTCCTGTCCATGTATTTGTCTCCTTCTCCTTCATTCTGGTCGTGATTAATCCAGAGAGAAACACAGAAAAATCAGAGAGAGAGAAGAGAGAAAATATAACAGAAAAATTCATAGAAAATTCAAAGAAACAATTCAAGAAAATTCAGAGAAGAGGAGTGAGCTTGGACGACCCTTTCTCACCATATTGTGAATTTAATCAGTGAGTATTTATGTGATTAAGATCTGAAGTTTTGGTGTTCTGAAGTTGAGAATCACCCATGTTCATCAGCCTTTGATTTTGATCGGTAAGATGTTTGTGGATCAGATTTCTGTGAAAAGTTCTGTTGGTTTGGCTACACTTTGAGATTTTATCTGAATGAATTCAACCATGACTTGATATGGTACTGATCAGGTTGGGCGTGGCTTCATCCTTACGTGGTGTATCAGCTGAGTTCAGACAGTGTTTGATTTGAACCGGTAAACTGTTTTGCCTTTTGATTCAGATCAGTTTAGATTATAACCAGCTGAATGAGTAGTTGATCTTTCTGTCTGGATCAATTTCTTAAGCTCTTATGTTAATTGATATTAGTTCAGTTCATGGTCACCTGGCATCTCAACAACTTATCTGAAAGGATTTATCATTAAACCAAACTGAACTTAACTTAGCTAAGTTTAACCGAACAGATTTGATCTTGTCTAGTACTGAGCTAAGCTGTGCTGTATATGGTCTGAACATGTGTTGAACTGATCTGGTCTGAGTAGAATCAAGCTAAGCTGTTGTGAACTGATTAGAACCAGTTGATGATATCTTAAGCTACTGTTTGGATTAGTTATCTAAGCTATTGTACAGTTCAGTTTAGTTAGTTTTGGATTAAATCAGTCTCATGCAACTGTTAACTAATCAGATATGAGCTGATTGGATTTAATCCAAACTAAATTAATTTTATTCTAAACTGAATTGATCTTGGTCTGATCTTATCTGAACCAAGCTGAGCTATCCTTGAACTGAAATATTAAAGGTTGTCCTGAACCGAACTAGTCTGATTTAAGTTGGTGCTTCAGAACAGAACTGTTGGATTAATGATTGTCTGCACCGAAATGCTCTGTTTCAGATGGTTGAGGTCAGTGGTGGGATCAGCTGGATTTTTCTGGTTGTCTTGAATCAGGATTCAAGTGGAGTGTGATTAGCTTGAGCTCGAGTCTAGTCTTCCTTAGCCAATCTCATGGATTCAATGGTGAGTCTAGATAGATGATGAATAAGTTATGAATGAGTATGCATGATTGCATACTGAATATGGTTGATTAATAAGCAATATCTCTTAATCTATAATTGAATATGAGGTGTTTACTTATGTAAACACTTAAGAAATATTATGAATTATTATTTGAGGTTTATCCCGAGCCTTAATACTTGTTCTCAAGTACTAATATATAAGTATATGATTAAGTATATAAGTATGAATCATGTGAAGCCTTATTGTATACTCCCTCTCCCGAATCCCGCATTACCGTGAATTGGTCCTGCGATATGGAACAAGGTCACGAAGACACGATGATGGGGTCGCACCCTGGAGGCCGTGTAACTGCATGCAGCGTTAGATGTTCGATATTGGAATATCTGATGGAGATGATAGTTATAATTATTTTCCCGCTAGGCTCGGTTAGCCTTAGTGGTTTTCCGGGTTTAGTATATATTTATATATATATATATATATATTATAAGTATGAGTGAATGGCGGGTATCGTGGAGGTGATGTTTAAGATAAGATTCACATTGATGGAATGAAAGGCCTTATATTATATGAGTTATGGAATATGTTTCCACTGCATACAAATAGAGTTCATTGCTCGGGATATTATTGATATATGTTGGGGTGTGGGATTAGACTCACTGAGTAAACTAGTTACTCATGACTCATTTGTGATGCAGGTTACCAGTAGGCGGGAGACCTTACTCTAGTACGGGAAGGAACATCATTAGCCATCGGTAGATTTATTATCCTTGCAAAGACGTTTTGTATTTAGCTTTTGTATAAAGCTTGTTTTCCGATAATTTCAAGGTCGACCTATAACATTTTTGTAAGATGATTTTGAATGAATAAAGATTTTATAAAGTACGGGTTCCATATGATATTAGTCCTTGTCCGGGACGAACTAACTATCGAGTATTGCTTGGTCGGGTTGAAAAGCCTTAAGTGATATCCGATAGGAGCGTCGATGTTCTCAGATTGCTAGTCCAAGGAACTCGGAAGTATTCGAGAACCTCGGGTCAGCTTTCAGGGAGCATCGACCGTGTCATTTCCGGTCATCTACGATCGGGGGTGTCACAAAGGTGGTATCAGAGCATGGTTATACGATGCTTGAATGGGACTTGTTTCAAACGTTTTTCGAGTCAAAATAAGTCGCAAGGATAACTAGGATATGCTGGCTGGTTCCTTCATCTTAGGATAGATAGTCATGGGTAGTTACCTTACCGTTAACTTTCATAGCAGATGTACTGAAACAAGCTCGATGGGGTGGAGCGTACTAACCGAATTTGATCCCATCATTCTTCAGTTTGCTAGCGTCATGCTCGGTTTGGTATCGTCATGCTTTTCCTGCTGTGCTGTTGGGTTCTACTATGGATATATTACAGAGAGATATACATGACAAAGCCGACACATCGAACACATATATGGACATATTTGTTATCGATGTCAAAGCAGATGTTGTTCTTGATGATTCAGTTTTGAGAGATTTTACTGCACATGATCACCCATATGCATATGTTCTTCCAGATGCTCAAGTTTATCCATCTTATTCTCAGACGTGCCAGAATCAGAGTCGTACAAGCCTGATTGATTCAGCAAGTGTTTCAAGCTTAGCGTTTGTGGCAGAGATAGTTCAACTGTATTACAAGACGACAGACGCACCGACACCATTCTGTTTGCAACGAGACATCATGAAGCTTATGATGCCAAGAAGAAGAAGTCGGGACCACAAGATACCGAAGAAGGGCTAACCCATTGATGTAGATTTTAGATTAAGGAAGATTTTGAAGGCAATACTGGGAGAAGAACGACTGATGGAGCCTATTGTTCTGAGGATTGCAAGAAGAATAGGGAAGCATACAACATTAAGAAGGATGAAGTGAGTTGGTCGTTAAGCGTCAAGTGTCAAGCATCATTTTGGGAATGTTAGTCCAAGTTAGACAGATTTTTTTCAAGAGTTCAAGATGGAGTGTTTTCTACTCAAAGTATGAGACCAATTGGAGATTAAACTTATGGAGTTGGTACAGTGAGATGTTTCTGTCAGAGGGTGGAAGTCGAGTGAATCTGATTCATCCATTATGGTTTGGAGGATGTGGAAAATATTATGAAAATGTGCTATGGGGACTTAGCCAATAATTTTGGAGCAAACAAAGGATTGTAGTGCTTAAGAGCTTTGAGGAGATAGTAATGTATGATGTGAATGTTAAGGGAGCTGTTACTGTCTAAGGAAGTTTCTTTGTGCCATTCAGAGCGTCTAAAGGCTACCCGTTCTGATCAAAGGTCAGTTTCAGGTAATGAATCAAGAAAGTCACGGAGATTATTTTGGTTGGATGTTTAATTAAATCAAGATCGAGGACCCCAAGTTGTTATGTTGAATCTGTTATGGTTGTGCTTCTTCAAGTGGATAATTCCTGGATCGTGTACGTCATTTGCACTTTGGTCGTTCCTCTAAAGAATAAGGAAGTTATTCTACCCTTGTCCATGAAGTTACCGATACCATTTACCTATACCTAGGGTACCACTTGTTGAACTGTTTCCCTTTTCCTTACCATTAGTCTATAACCAAGTGTTTGGCTATTTGGGTAAAGCCTACGCTTTAGATTTTCCTGGACCGTCAAAACTTCTGAAAGGTCCAATTACAGGTTTGCTTCTTATGACATTGTGTGTTGTGTGCATTTTTTAAAAAAAAAAAAAAAATCTTTTATGAATTATTTAATAAATAAGTAAATGTGTGATCAAGGTGTTGTAAGAGACAAGACCTTGTCTATGGACGGAATTTTCTGCTCATATTGTATTTGTTTTGGGAACAACACATAGTTGTAGTTCCAAGTAGTGTCTTAGTTTTAGGGAGGATTCACTTTAGTGAATTCAAGTATACTGTTCTTATTCGTGGAAGTACTGGCTGCCATTTTGAGTTATGGTATGCTTTCCTTGTTCCTTAGTACTTCCATTAGAGCGGTTTGTTTCTATCTAGAGTGAGATTGGCTATATAGTTATCGAGCTCAATTAGAATGTTGTTAAGGAAAGAAGTCATTGGGAGAAGACCAGTCACAGTTAGCCTACAGTGGTATTCTACTAAGTGTTGGAGCATCGCTCATATCAGTTTGGAGAGTTAAAAACCTTTTGGGAAAAGATGAAGAGTTGTATTCTATA
>MU106261.1:18110-97666 GCA_012274485.2 Sinapis alba
AACGCTGAAGAAAATTGATGAGTGCAAGAAGAGGTATGACCGTAAGGCATATGGGAATGCCAAGGATGTTATCAATACAGAAAGTACGAATTTGTCGTACATGAGTACTTAGTTGGTGAATTAAGCTTGGTATAGACGAACCTGTTGAATCCTCCGTTGCTAGACAGAAGAAGAAATCAGAAAGCAATAGAACTAAACTTGTATATGGGAAACATCAGAGCGATTGAGTTGTTCAGAAGATTATGAAGAGGGTCTCAGATAGATCAGAAGTGTATAGAATACTGTAAGGGAAATCATTCTTGGAATATGTGAGTGTGTATATTTGAGAGTAGCACCCTTGGTTTGAATCATGTTTACGTGATTGACCGTGCATGTTCTTGTTTGATTGTTGCACGGTTAATCAAGTTGACATTGACCAGATCGAAGATGTTACCTTCACGTATGGCACATCACCTAACATTTCCCTTTTCATGTGGTTGGTATGGGAGAAAGACAAATAGAAAATTTTCAGAAGTGATGGTATTTAGAGACTCAAAGCTGTCAAAATAAGTATGCAGACCGCAGTATATGAGAGTTATGTGCTGTAAAGAATTGATTATCTTGAAAGTTTTTGCTCAGAAAAGAAATGATCGGTTTGGAAAAGTTGCAAAAATCGGCAATTTGTTATATTGATCTGTATCGAGTACTGAGTGGTTATCAGAGTTGGAAAGGTTATCCATTGACCAGAGAATCTTTCAGTTATGCATTTGAAAATTTATGAGCCGATGTTGCGTAATCCTATATCAGACCTAGTATGATAGAACTGCTGAGACTAGAAAACTTTCAACCTCATCTCGCCTAGCCTAAACGTAAAGGTGAGAACCATATCAGAAGATTTGAGATAAGAAAACTTGGTAAGATCAAGTATTTGGGGAACAACCATCAATTGTTTTGACATGAGAAGATGAGGATAAGTTTAGAGATGATTACTATGAAGTCTTTGCATAGCCTCCAGTGTTCAGTAAAGTGTATACAACTATGTTATGAGAATTCGGGGACGAATTCTTTTGAGGGGGGAAAAATGTAATAACCCTCATAAACCAATGAATTTTTTGTCGAGAAAAATTCCGCTAGACCAGTTTGGAGTTGGTCTGATCAGAATTAAAATAAAAACCGACCTGGTGAATTAATGTCTCGATGAGACTGTCGTGTGGTCGAAAGACCTTCTATTGATAGTTATGGTCGAGTTTTAATTATTATGGTCCAGTTTTATTAATATGAAAGAGTTTATCTAAAAGTAAGACGAGATCCGATGGACGGGAAACGTTTGGTCGAAAACTGCCCAAAAAGACCGTTCAGCTGCTTGGCCGGTCATGTGCGATGCACATGATTTTCACCTGCTTGCTTGCTTGACCAGTCATGTGCCATGAACCTTCCTGCCTGTTTGCTACATTAAAAGTCATGTGAGTTGCACACCTGCTTGAAGATTACTTCATTGGGAGGAAAGATTCAGCTGCTTGGTTACTTCATTGGACAGAAATGATGAAGTAGGATGCTAGCTGTCCACTCTCATCCTTGCTTTGGTTTACAAGCTGGACACTCATCAGAAACTCCTGTCCATGTATTTGTCTCCTTCTCCTTCATTCTGGCCGTGATTAATCCAGAGAGAAACACAGAAAAATCAGAGAGAGAGAAGAGAGAAAATATAACAGAAAAATTCATAGAAAATTCAAAGAAACAATTCAAGAAAATTCAGAGAAGAGGAGTGAGCTTGGACGACCCTTTCTCACCATATTGTGAATTTAATCAGTGAGTATTTATGTGATTAAGATCTGAAGTTTTGGTGTTCTGAAGTTGAGAATCACCCATGTTCATCAGCCTTTGATTTTGATCGGTAAGATGTTTGTGGATCAGATTTCTGTGAAAAGTTCTGTTGGTTTGGCTACACTTTGAGATTTTATCTGAATGAATTCAACCATGACTTGATATGGTACTGATCAGGTTGGGCGTGGCTTCATCCTTACGTGGTGTATCAGCTGAGTTCAGACAGTGTTTGATTTGAACCGGTAAACTGTTTTGCCTTTTGATTCAGATCAGTTTAGATTATAACCAGCTGAATGAGTAGTTGATCTTTCTGTCTGGATCAATTTCTTAAGCTCTTATGTTAATTGATATTAGTTCAGTTCATGGTCACCTGGCATCTCAACAACTTATCTGAAAGGATTTATCATTAAACCAAACTGAACTTAACTTAGCTAAGTTTAACCGAACAGATTTGATCTTGTCTAGTACTGAGCTAAGCCGTGCTGTATATGGTCTGAACATGTGTTGAACTGATCTGGTCTGAGTAGAATCAAGCTAAGCTGTTGTGAACTGATTAGAACCAGTTTATGATATCTTAAGCTACTGTCTGGATTAGTTATCTAAGCTATTGTACAGTTCAGTTTAGTTAGTTTTGGATTAAATCAGTCTCATGCAACTGTTAACTAATCAGATATGAGCTGATTGGATTTAATCCAAACTAAATTAATTTTATTCTAAACTGAATTGATCTTGGTCTGATCTTATCTGAACCAAGCTGAGCTATCCTTGAACTGAAATATTAAAGGTTGTCCTGAACCGAACTAGTCTGATTTAAGTTGGTGCTTCAGAACAGAACTGTTGGATTAATGATTGTCTGCACCGAAATGCTCTGTTTCAGATGGTCGAGGTCAGTGGTGGGATCAGCTGGATTTTTCTGGTTGTCTTGAATCAGGATTCAAGTGGAGTGTGATTAGCTTGAGCTCGAGTCTAGTCTTCCTTAGCCAATCTCATGGATTCAATGGTGAGTCTAGATAGATGATGAATAAGTTATGAATGAGTATGCATGATTGCATACTGAATATGGTTGATTAATAAGCAATATCTCTTAATCTATAATTGAATATGAGGTGTTTACTTATGTAAACACTTAAGAAATATTATGAATTATTATTTGAGGTTTATCCCGAGCCTTAGTACTTGTTCTCAAGTACTAATATATAAGTATATGATTAAGTATATAAGTATGAATCATGTGAAGCCTTATTGTATACTCCCTCTCCCGAATCCCGCATTACCGTGAATTGGTCCTGCGATATGGAACAAGGTCACGAAGACACGATGATGGGGTCGCACCCTGGAGGCCGTGTAACTGCATGCAGCGTTAGATGTTCGATATTGGAATATCTGATGGAGATGATAGTTATAATTATTTTCCCGCTAGGCTCGGTTAGCCTTAGTGGTTTTCCGGGTTTAGTATATATTTATATATATATATATATATATATTATAAGTATGAGTGAATGGCGGGTATCGTGGAGGTGATGTTTAAGATAAGATTCACATTGATGGAATGAAAGGCCTTATATTATATGAGTTATGGAATATGTTTCCACTGCATACAAATAGAGTTCATTGCTCGGGATATTATTGATATATGTTGGGGTGTGGGATTAGACTCACTGAGTAAACTAGTTACTCATGACTCATTTGTGATGCAGGTTACCAGTAGGCGGGAGACCTTACTCTAGGACGGGAAGGAACATCATTAGCCAGCGGTAGATTTATTATCCCTGCAAAGACGTTTTGTATATAGCTTTTGTATAAAGCTTGTTTTCTGATAATTTCAAGGTCGACCTATAACATTTTTGTAAGATGATTTTGAATAAATAAAGATTTTATAAAGTACGGGTTCCATATGATATTAGTCCTTGTCCGGGACGAACTAACTATCGAGTATTGCTTGGTCGGGTTGAAAAGCCTTAAGTGATATCCGATAGGAGCGTCGATGTTCTCAGATTGCTAGTCCAAGGAACTCGGAAGTATTCGAGAACCTCGGGTCAGCTTTCAGGGAGCATCGACCGTGTCATTTTTCCGGTCATCTACGATCGGGGGTGTCACAAAGAGTACCAGAGTCAATTGCCCTAACACGCACGCAAGTCTTAGCAACTTGTTGGCATAGATTGCTATTGAAGTTGTCATGAATTCGAAGATTGGATAGTCTCTGCAATCCAGAAACAGCAATTCTTAACCATTTCAGACAAGGAATGTGAACAAGGGAGCTTTTTTAAAGTACTTACAAATGTACGGAGCTTCTACAGAACTTCAAAGAGAAGATTAATGTCATCCTGATTTTGACAGCTCTCAATCAACGACCACAACCAAGCATTTGGAGGCATTGATCTCTTGACATTTACAGAATCAAGAATCTTACCATAGAGTTCCTTCACAGTTACTGCACAGAGGAAAATGCAATGAGCAACCGCTTTGGTGTTTCAAGAAGTAACTAAAAACAAAGTGACATAGTAGCAACCTGTAGGATCTCCTTCAAGCTTTGCCGCTTCAGAGGAAAATCTTAATCTAGGGATCAACAAGCTGAAAGAAGACGAGCGAGTATGCAAGTTAGTGTATCTTTATCACAATAGAATTTATATAATAATCTTCGGTTTGAGCTTCATAAACTTCATGGGCTTCACTTCATAATCGGAATTCAACGGGTCCGTAACTTCTGGTCCGCAAGATACATATCTTGCTTCCCAATATATCTCTAATATGTCAGATTCAGATTGTTTCACTAGCTGAATCATTCACATTTCTACATGCATTCACATGTTTATTTATCCCACTTAGGCCTGGACATAGGGTCCAAGTTGGGTATTTTATGTTTTCGGATTCACTCCTGAATTTCATTATAATATTTTATAAGTACAGTCAGGTTTAGAAAAAAAACATTTTGGATTTGGTTCTGATTTGTAAAACTCATAAAATAACACTATATCATTCAGATTATGGTTTTATCGATTTCGTTTAGATATATCTGAAATAAAAGATAAAATTTAAAAGCAAAAAAAAACAGAACATTTAAATTAAATAGAAAATAATCCAACACACATCACATCAAGTTGATAAAATAACAACATAGTGTTAAACCAAGTATGAAAATAAATATAATTTGTAAACAATATGCATTATCTTATAGATAGAATAGACTTGTTATTTTAAAGAGCAAATTATGAAGTACTTATTTATAAGTCATTTTATAGGTAACTGGATATTTAAAATATGTATTTTAGTTTAATACTTATTTTATATATCATGTCAAAACAAACATTAAAACAAACATTGAACTAATTATTTAAAATACTTATGTATGTTTCAAATATTTATATTGGTTATTAATTACAGATTATAACACTTCGGCTTCGAATATGCTTTGTATCATCCTACAAAGTTCATTCGGCTAATTACATTTTGAATCGGATAATGGAAAAGGTTTTGGATTGCAGTTCGAATTTCAAGTTTCAGATTTTATGCCTAGCCCTAATCCCACTAATCAAATCCTTTTTCTTATTTATATGTTTAAGCAAATTTTGTTCGGCCAATTCTGTTGACTCGAAATGATATAAGTGCTAGTACCACTTTTCATTGATATAGCATATTCCAATTACCAGTTAGACCAATCAGATATGATACGTGTTTTTCTGTTAAATCAATACAAAACAAAAACGATTATTTGTTTCAAATTTCTTTGTGATAAAGAACTGTTCGTTAATTTGTTTTCTTTTTTCCTCCCAAATATTTTTTGTTTAGGGTACCTTCCGTGATTCTTACTAAACAACCTTGGTGCTATTAATAAGAAAATAAAACTTTGGAACACCGAAACAAACAAAAGAACCTTTTTCGAACAAAACTGAACCGGAACGCAAATAAAACAACTGAAATCAGTTTTACGTTACCGTTAATCTCCTTCAATAAATATTCGTCTAAAAAGCATCCTATGTATTTCTACCAACCTTTGATTCTTTCTCCTCACAGAATCAATTGATTTTAGTTACAGGAATTAAATAAAGAAATGGGTTGCAGGCAATCAAAACACGATGTTGTTACGGGTAACACCACGACGGTCCGAAAACCTTTGGAAGCTGAATCAGTGAAGGGTCAAGAGGGCGAGACAATTAAAAGACAAAAAAGCTGCAGGTGCCAGAAAACGAACGACATCTCAGCTGTGGTTTCTTCAGACCAGCCAAAAACCACTGTGGAAAATAATACCAATAAACTGGAGGAAAAGGAAGCTGGAGGAGATTGTGGCGAGAAGCCGGAGGAAGAGAGAAATGATGAACAAAAACATGAGGAAAAGGAAACAACCACTTTGCCGTTGGTCACGGCGATACTGTTGGAAAATGTTGTGACGGAGGAAACCGCTAACAATGTACACGACATCATTTTGCATGTGGATGAACAAAAGGGTACGCAAATAATTAATATAATCTAAATACTAATGGTTTAGAAGTTTATATATTTTAGAGGATAAGCATATAGCCAAATTTGTATAAATTGAGCATAAATCTTTTATTTTAACTCGATAACCTGCTTTCATATCACGTTATTTTTTTTTTCCAATGAAGCTATCTAACAAACAAATCTTTTATTTTGTGATAATTTCTTCATTTCTATGCTATCTATTATGTTTAAAAATTTACCATGCAAGGGTCAAATTAAGTTGATGTTTTGCTGTTTAAACAGTTATTTGATATTAAAATTACAAACATAACGTAGATAACACATAATTTTTTTCTCCGGAGGTTTGTTGTGTATTGTGTAGATAACATTGATGCATATGTGTTCTTTTCTGGTTGAATAGCAGAAAAAGTTGATAGTGAAACAGTTGTAGAAGAGGAAAAAAGTACGGAAGATAAAACTTCTGGTGACGTTGACACTGAAATTCAACTTCCCGAAGTTGAAGAACCAAAACCGGATATTGAGACTCCAGTAACAACTGAGTCAGAAGTTCAAGAGGTTTTGATCGCAAGTGATGTTGAAATTGCTACCTCCGAAAATGTTGAAACTGAGTCCAAAGACAATGATGACACTCCTAATTTCAAGGATTTAGATAAAGTTGATCTTACTATAGCTGTCGAGAAAACTGTCAAAACTGCATCCACAGAAGACAATGACACTTTTGTTTTAAAGGAAAAAGATGAATTTGATCTTGTAGAGAATGCAGAGACTACCGCCTCAGAAACTGTCGAAATTATGCCCATAGAAAACGATAACATTCTTGTTTTAAAGGATGAAGATGAAGTTGATCTTGCAGAGAATGTCGAAAGTGCATCTGCAGAAAACGATGACAATCTTGTTTTAAAGGACGAAGATGAAGTTGACCCTTTAGAGAATGTAGAGACGGTCGCCTTAGAAACTGTCAAACATGTGCCTGCGGAAAACGATGACACCCATATTTTGAAGGATGAAGATGAAGATGATCTTGTAGAGAACGTAGAGACTATCAAAATCGAAAGCGCTTCCACAAAAAACGATGACACTCTTGTTTTAAAGGAGGAAGATAAAGTTGATCTTTTAAATAATGTAGAGATTGCTGCCTCGGAAACTGTCGAACCTGTATCCACAGAAAATGATAACACTTCTATTTTAAAGGAAGAACATGAAGTTGATCTTGTAGAGAATGTAGAGACGGTCGAAAGTGTGTCCACAGAAAATGATGACACTCTTGTCTTAAAGGACGAAAATAAAGTTGATCCTGTAGTTAATGTCGAGACTGCCACCTTGGAAACTGCTGAAATTGTGCCCACAGAAAACTATGGCACTCATGTTTTAAAAGATGAAGATGAAGTTGATCTTGTAGAGAATGTAGCGACCGTTGAAAATGTGTGCACAGAAAACGATGACACTCTTATTCTAAAGGACGAAGATAAACTTGATCTTGTAGAGAAGGTAGAGATTGCCGCTTCAGAAACTGTTGAAACTGTGCCCACAGAAAATGATGACACTCATGTTTTAGAGGATGAAGATGAAGCTGATCTTGTATCTAATATTGAGAATATCGAAAGTGCGTCCACAGAAAATGATGACACTCTTATTTTAAAGGACGAAGATAAAGTTGATCTTTTAGAGAATGTCGAGATTGCAACGACACAAAATGTCGACACTATATCCAGAGAAAACGATGAAATTCATGTTTAAAGGACAAAGAGAAAGTTGATATTGTAGAGGTATGAAAGTTCAACTGTTTTACATTGTATTATAATGGTAACTACTTTGATATCATTATTACGAAGATTAATTCTCTTACAAATTTCGCCATTTTTGTCGTTGTGTAGGAAAATCTGGCAAAGCAAGTTGAGTCGACATGAAGAAAGCATACATATTAAATATATGTTACAAAACAATATGCACCACCAAAAATCAAATATATTGTTTCTTTATTTATTCTATCTAAGAAAAAGGAAATTCAAAAAAATTATTTTGCTTCATTTAAACATATTTGAACCTTTAAATGTAATAAACATTCGACTGTGTTACTCAAAAAATAGATCTGATTATCTGTATTTACAGTTACGTTTTAGATAACTTTTTTAAATAAAACTATTAGTTGAGCTATTTTGACAAAAAATAGTTTGTTAATCGTAAATATTTTTTTTTCTCAAAACCAATCTCTCCTTTTATGATTGTTGTTACAAAAATGTCAGCTAATTTGGATTAGATAGATCGACCAGCGGCAGTCTTTGCCCACCCATCAACCCAGACGACTTTCCCATGTTACAACAAACCACTAGTAGTTGAGTTTAGCGATCAGCTCCGACCGCTAGAGTTGGACGCTGGTCAAAGCTAGTGGGCGGGGGTTGACGTTGGAACCGAATGCTGAGTTTGAGTGAAGATTGAAGCTGGTTGCCCAGATGTTCGACGTGGATGCTGGCTCGGGACACTGGGAAGTCGATGGACAAGATCATTTGAAGGTTATCGGTAAGAGGTCAAGTGAGGAAGCTGGACACTCAGGACGTTGGAGTTGGACGCTAGAAGGCTGAATGCTTGTTAGAGTTGGACGAGAGCTAGCCGACGGCTGTGACTGCCTGACTTGGATGCTGAGAGTTTGATGGCTGGACGAGGATGCTGGTTGGACGCTGGCGGGCAGATACAGCCGCTAGGTTTTGTTGGACGAGGTATTGTTGGATAAGCTTCATTGCTTAGACAACAAGTTATCCATAAAGGAAACTTGGATAGCTAAAATATTAATTGTTTAAGGATTAAGATAAGTTCCTAGATCATTATGTAATAGGATAAGCTAAGATTTCTATTACTTATATAAAGAGATCAAAAGTGTAAGATGATCTCACAAGCTAAGAAAGAAAGTTAAGAAAGATTTATAAAACGAAGAAACTGTTTTATACTTGCTGTCTTGATTTCAATATTTGGTATCAGAGCTTCCAGGTTTTGACCTAAAGAAATCGAAATCAAGAAATAATAACAATGGGAGACGTCAAGACATCCACAAAATCCAATGTTCCATCCACAGTTTTATGTCCGATGCTATCTACTTCAAACTATACCGTATGGGCAAAAAGAATGAAAGTTTTGCTAAGAGTTCATAAGGTTTGGGAAGCAATTGATCCCGGTACAGTCGATGATGAAAAAAACGACATAGCAACAGCACTGCTCTTTCAGTCCATTCCGGAGAATCTGATTTTACAGGTTGGAGAAGATGACTCCCCTAAAGAGATTTGGGAAGCCATAAAATCCAGGAACCTTGGTGCCGAGCGTGTAAAAGAAGCCCGACTGCAAACCCTTATGAATGAATTTGAAAGACTGAGAATGAAGGAATCAGAAACTGTTGATATCTTTTCTGGAAAGTTATCCGAAATTGCCGCAAAGTCAGCTGCACTAGGTCAAGTTCTCGAAGAGTCAAAACTCGTAAAGAAGTTTTTAAATTGCTTACCAAGATCGAAGTTTATTCATATCATAGCTTCTCTCGAGCAAGTTCTTGACCTAAACAAAACAAGTTATGAAGA
This sequence comes from Sinapis alba, assembly GCA_012274485.2. Classification (NCBI taxonomy): domain Eukaryota; kingdom Viridiplantae; phylum Streptophyta; class Magnoliopsida; order Brassicales; family Brassicaceae; genus Sinapis; species Sinapis alba. The sequence goes on from MU106261.1 coordinate 27,911, forward strand.
TATAGTGGGGAGACTTAAGGCTTTCGAGGAGAGGGTTCATGATGAGGTTTCATACGAAGCTTCAGGAAACCTTCTCTACGCAGAATCTGATAGAAGATCAGGAAACACGAGAGGCAGAGGAAGGGGATGGAACAATGGACGCGGAAACAGAGGAAGGGGACGAGGTAGAAGCAACACATATGAGAGAAACAAGGAGAAGAGAGATTACTCTCAGATCGTGTGCTTCAGCTGCAAGAAAAAGGGTCACTTCGCCTCTGTTTGTCCCGACAAGAAACAAGATGATCATGAACTAAACAAAGTAGATACAGAGGAAGCCGATGTTGCATTATATATGCACGAAATCGTCTTCTTAAACGAAGAAAAAGTAATACCAAGATCACTCGAACAGAGTAAGAAGGAAGAAGGATTATGGTATTTAGATAATGGTGCCAGTAACCATATGACCGGCGAAAGATCGTATTTCTCCGAGATTAATGAAAATATAAAAGGAAAAGTTAAGTTTGGAGACGGGTCTTTCGTTGACATCTATGGAAAAGGCTCCATATTATTTGAGGCAAAGACCGGGGAGCAGAAACTTCTTAATGACATATACTTCATACCGGAACTTAGGAGTAATATAATAAGCTTGGGACAAGCAACCGAACAAGGATGCGACATTAGAATGAAAGAAGATCTTCTTACGTTAAGAGATCCTAATGGAAGATTACTTATAAAAGTAACTAGGGGATCAAACCGATTATATAAAGTTGCACTTAACGTGGGAAAGCCTGCATGTCTCCAAGCTAGGATAGAAGAAGAGCCATGGAGATGGCATGCGAGGCTCGGACACATCAGCTTCCAAGCTATGCGATCAATGTCAACACATGACATGGTAATTGGCTTACCTGAGATCAAAGAAGAGAAACAGCTGTGTGGTTCCTGTCTGGTAGCAAAACAAACGAGACAATCATTCCCCAAAGCAACCGCGTTTAGAGCATCACAAGCACTTGAGCTGCTACACGCAGACCTTTGCGGGCCGATTACTCCAGCTACACTCGCAAGCAATAGGTATATATTTGTGATAATTGATGACTGCACAAGATACATGTGGTCTATCCTATTAAAAGATAAAGGAGATGCGTTTGAAAAATTCAAAGCATTCAAGAAACTCATTGAGAAAGACATCAACAAGGAGATAAAGACCCTACGCACAGACAGAGGGGGTGAATTCACATCAAATGAATTCAATGACTTCTGCAACCATAATGGAATAAAGCGTCACTTAACATCCCCCTACACACCTCAACAGAATGGTGTCGTTGAGAGAAGAAATCGCACCTTAATGGAGATGACAAGAAGCATAATGAAAGCCATCAAGGTGCCTAATTATTTGTGGGGTGAAGCTGTACGTCACGCTACGTATCTCATTAACAGAGTTCCCACGAGAGCCTTACTGAAACAAACACCATACGAGAGCTTGAGAGGCAGGAAACCAAGCTTAGGACATATAAAAGTGTTCGGCTGTCTTGCTTACTCTAAAGTTGATTCAGCTCAACTTAAGAAACTTGACGATCGATCTTTATCTTTGGTTCATCTTGGAATAGAGCCAGGATCTAAGGCATATAGGCTCTATAATCCAAGCACAAGAAAGATAGTTGTCAGCCGAGATGTGATCTTTAACGAGAACACATGTTGGAATTGGAAGGGAGACAATGACCAAACAGAGATCGATCCTGGAATGTTTCATATGGCATGGGGACTAACGATGGATGAAGGACACAGTCCATTCTTAACTCAGAATCAAACAGAAGATAATGAAGTTACAGAAGAAGAAGAAACAGAGGATAATCCTCAATCCCACATCCCTGATGTAAGTACTGTGGATCACAACACTGAGCAAACTTCAATACAAGGAATAAGACGATCGACTAGACAAGTAAAACGTCCTTCCTACCTTGATGATTATGTATTGATAGCAGATGCAGAGTGTGAGATGTTACTCTTGTTGCTCAATGACGAACCTATAAACTACCACGAAGCAAGTAAAGATAAGAGATGGAGAAACGCATGTTCTGACGAGATCGATTCCATTAACAAGAATGAGACATGGACATTGGTTGAGAAGCCACCAGGAGTTAAAATCATTGGTCTTAAATGGGTGTTTAAAATCAAAAGAAACGCAGACGGCACAATCAACAAATTCAAATCAAGACTCGTAGCAAAAGGATACGTTCAAGAACTCGGGATTGATTTTGATGAAGTTTTCGCCCCTGTTGCTCGAATTGAGACCATTAGGCTGTTGATCGGCTTAGCTGCAACAAGTGGTTGGGAAATCCATCACCTGGATGTTAAGACAGCTTTCCTACACGGCGAGTTAAACGAATACGTATACGTTTCACAACCTGAAGGGTTTGAAAAGAAGGGAGAAGAACACAAAGTTTTCAAACTATCTAAAGCACTATTCGGACTTCGACAAGCTCCAAGAGCATGGAATACAAAGCTGGATCAAATTCTTTGGCAACTAAGCTTTAAGAAGTGTTCTAAAGAAAGCTCTGTTTATCGAAAGGAAGAAGGAAAGAAGCTTCTCATCGTGGCTATATATGTAGACGATCTGTTTGTAACAGGGAACACACCCAGCTCCATCACGGATTTTAAGACAGCCATGGCCAAGCAATTCGAGATGTCTGATCTCGGAAGACTTACTTTCTACCTTGGCATTGAAGTTAACCAATGCTCAGGAGGAATCGAGATCAAACAAGAAGCGTATGCACGTCGTATACTACAAGAAGCAAAGATGTACGACTGCAACTCCACTCTCATACCTATGGAGTTTGGTCTAAAGCTGTCCAAAGCAATCGACGAGGAAGAGATCGATGCAACTGTATATAGACGAAGGATAGGAAGCTTAAGGTACCTACTGCATACGAGACCGGATTTAGCTTTCTCTGTTGGCATACTCAGCAAGTATATGCACTCCCCTCGAACATCACACGGAAATGCACTTAAGCAAGTACTGAGATACCTTCAAGGAACTACGGGATACGGTTTGAAGTTTAAGAAAGGCGGGTCACAAACTCTTATCGGATACAGTGATAGTAGTCACAACACAGACCTTGATGATGGGAAGAGCACCACCGGTTACTTGTTCTGCTTTGGAGAAACTCCTATAACCTGGTGTTCTCAAAAGCAAGAAACTGTGGCTCTCTCGTCTTGCGAATCAGAATTTATGGCTGCAACGGAGGCTGCAAAACAAGCAATCTGGCTTCAAGACTTGTTGAGTGAGATTACTGGAAATAAGAATGCAAAGACACTAATCCGTGTAGACAATAAATCGGCCATCGCATTGACCAAGAACCCAGTCTTCCACCGACGAAGTAAGCACATTCATAAGAGGTATCATTTTATTCGAGAGTGCATCAAAAAGGAGCAACTAGACGTGGAGCATGTACCGGGGAAGGATCAGCTTGCTGATATACTAACCAAAGCCTTGGCAAAGATACTATTCAAAGTAATGAGGGATCGTATAGGAGTACAAGAACTAGGCAAAGACAACATGAAGCTTAAGGGGGTGAATGTTGGATAAGCTTCATTGCTTAGACAACAAGTTATCCATAAAGGAAACTTGGATAGCTAAAATATTAATTGTTTTAGGATTAAGATAAGTTCCTAGATCATTATGTAATAGGATAAGCTAAGATTTCTATTACTTATATAAAGAGATCAAAAGTGTAAGATGATCTCACAAGCTAAGAAAGAAAGTTAAGAAAGATTTATAAAACGAAGAAACTGTTTTATACTTGCTCTCTTGATTTCAATAGGTATTGCTTGGATGCTGGCAATCAGGGATGAACGCTGACCTCCGGATGTTCGAATGGACGTGAGAAGATGCTATTGGGCGTGTCCGGACGCTGCACTTGGACTCTAGGGATGCTTGGGATTCGCCAAGTGGTCCATTTAACACACTACAAAGTCTACAATACTTTGATGTAGTCACTTCAAATTCTATATCACACAAATATATATATATATATATATGCAAATACACTATATACATCTAAATGCAACATTAATGAATTCAAAATATATGAAAATAATAATTAGAAACTATAAAAAATACAATACATCATAAATCCAAATTGAACATTTGTATTTATTTTTATTAAAAAATTTACAATGAACATTTTTTTTAAGAAAAATTAGATCATAATTTTTACTTTAAATAAGAAACTAATCTAAAATCTAATATCATATAATAACTATTTTACTAAGAAATTAAATTTTAATTGCATAAAAATATATTCTAAATTAAAATAATTATTTTAGTTATGACACTAGTAATAAAATATATGGATCCACCACTGTTCATAATAACAATCCCTTTTCTTCCGTGTCTTGCGTCCTTTACATGTTTAAGATAACCAATATTCAAAGTACATAGTATGCTACACCCCCAAAAATAAATAATCCTCACATAACAAAATAGTTTACATCATAAAACCAAATCCAACGATATATAAACACAATATATGTTCTACACACATGGATCAAATTACACAAAAATCCTACGTATTCTAAAATAAAATAAACAACACTCCACGTGAGGCGCATATAAACCATTAGAGCACCATTAAGAGGGATCTTAGAGCACCATTATCCTAGAGATCCATTAAGGTCTCTTAATTAATTTTTTATAGTATTTAAGGAGTAAAGTTGGTTAAGAGACTTAGCTAAGAACTTTGAGTTTTTTTATCCTCCATTGCAAGTTTCTTATTTTAGGATTCTTAAACAAATCAGTAACCAAATCAGTTATCAAACAAGAACAACAGATAGCTGAAGAGAAGAAACCTGTATACAACTCCAATGTTGGGAGTCAAATGCTGAATCTTTTGAACCTGAAATAGACATCAGACTTAACATTACTTTCATCATTCATAGTTACTAATAACTACACAACCTAAGAAAGCTTCATCAACAACAATAGAGGGAAGAGACAATCAAACTTACAGAGGCTTCATCAACAAGAATACAGGGAAGCTTCTTTTCAGTAGCAATAACAACTCAGTTTGAAGCTGCGTTAAAGAAACCACATTCATGCTTATAATAAACCCTTAGAATCTCTTCTTATTTAGAATTTTAAAAGGTCATTAATCATTGACAAAACCTTTGATTCCCAAAGACGTTTGGCCTGATCCCACAGCTGTTAGAGCATGTTCTATCTGAACCAGCTTCTCTGATGGGCTGTTTTTTTCATAACCACAACGCAGATCAAACTCCCTGATCTTAAGTAAGTTTTCAAAGGAGATGCATTTTGAATGAAAAAAAAAGAGTTCATACCTGAAAGTAGTGAGTGAAAACGAGTACTGACTGTTTTCCATTGCACCTTAATCAATCTAAAACAAATCTGCAAAAGAATCATCTTTAAAAAAAAAAAACTGGGAAAATTAAAAATAAAATTGGAATCATGAGAAGTGCGGAACCTGCTAAACTTAAAACCACAACACATCTAATGATCCACAGTGGATTCCACACACTGATGTTCATCAACACAAACTCAACTCGTGATAACAACTTAGTCAAAACGAAGTTACGGCTCATAAACTACACTGAAGCGATCACATCTAACAAACCCTAAAAGAACGGAAGAGATCTCAAAGAACATGTGGAACCAAATCAAACTCAACGATCAAGCATACCTTTTGATGAACGGATCAAGCAACGATAATGGACGAAGAAGAGAGAGACGACGAGCCAGCAAAGTTTTGAGAGAGAGAAGCGTCGAAACACAACCTCTCTTCCACCCACTCTTGTTTTGACAGCTGTCTCTAAGAGACGTCTGTTGAGTGGTTTGATTAAGAGACGTATCTTCTTCCTTTTCTATTTTTCATTTTTTTAATTACAATTAATCTAAGAGACTTGTATTAGAGAATCCGTTAAGGGTGCTCTTAGGGCAGCCGCATTGGACAGTATCTCCACAAATCTCTCATGATTAAAATAATAAAACAAAACAAAAAAGTAAGTAAAAGGAAGAGAGAATGTGTAAATCGATTTTTCTGGCAGGTACTCCAATCTCTTGGTCAGAGACTTTTATTAAAACTGTCACATTTTCATTGGTTAACACTATTTTATTATTAAAATATCTCTTGAGAGATCCATTGTGTTTTTACTACTAATGTTAGCCTTAGAAAGTGCTTAAGGGGGGTGCTTAGCAAAAAAGCGGGTGTGTCCCACAAGAAGGGGTGCTTGTGTAGCCTAATTAAGAGTTGGTGCTTGCACTGTTTGCGGACTCCACTGACATGTGGCAGCCCGTAATTGGTTCGTTTTTTAAAATAAAAAAAAAACAGAAAAAATAAAAAATAAGTACCCCATAGAGATGCTTAGAGTTGATGATGCTCTTAGTCTTTAATAAAATTTCAACATAAGAGTTTTTTCCAACATAATTTATCATAATTTAAAGTAGACACCAATTCAGAAAAACAAACGGCGGTACAAAATCAATATACAATATGGCAAAAAAAGAATTCCGAGTACCACATACAAGTTTGTCCACCATTATATTTTATTTTCTTTAAAATATGCTGGGTTGTGAAAATTGGAAAGAACTCTTTACATCTTTGAAATTTTTCTAAGTGTGTAGTGAAAGTCGATCAGTCTCCCGTATAAACATCATCTTCACCAACCATAAACAATCTTGTTGCAAACATCATGTGTGCACTCTATAACTCTTATCAACGCTTCACATTTTGTATGTAGAAGTGATAGACTCTGTCGGAGCTTCATTTCTGCAGAATAATCCTTGACCTGAATACATATCAAGTTTTCTCTAAGGTCCATCAATATAAAACCATTTTATACCTTTGATAACGCCTACGATTGAGTCGTCGGTGAGCATTCAAAAAAGATGTGAATTATTGATTCTTCATCTGCTCTGCATATACTATCCTTTGCTTATCACATGCATTTGTATCCATTTCATTCAAGCTATCAATAAATGTGTTTTTCTCTTTTTATCAGTAATCACACTCGAACCATTTGCTCACTAAAGGAAGTTTTTGGTTCCCCATTTTCTTATTTCAATCTTAAACCTGTTATAAACTTTACTTTATCAGTAGTTACTTAATTACATTTGAAAAATACACAAAAAAATGTGATAGGATGGTATGATCTTGAGTGTGTAGGATGCAAGGACAAGACATTCCCAAGGACAATACGCAGGCTTGTAGCTCATGGCACCATCTACCGAATATGGACTGAGCGAAATAATTGACCCCATATATAACATTGTCTCCTCGGCGCCACAAGCTATTTTCAAGGTAATTAATCAACTAATACCAAAATGTAATTCTCGCAAAAAAAAGTGAAAACGCAAAGAATATTGTGATCTTGTGCAGATCTAGCTCACCTATGACTATGACTAAGTCCAACTCCTACTCGGTTATAACAGTACTCTTCCTTGTTTTTATTCTCTTTTTTTTAGCAAGTGAGAATCTGCTGGCTAAGACCATCATTATTCTCAATCTCTTAAAAATTAAAAAAAATTAAGAACCATTTCTTAAATAAAAAATATATAATTGTTTCTTAGCCGAAAAATGAAAAAAAAAATATATCAAATCATATCATGAGTTAAGCTCCCATTGTAATATTTAACAAACAATTTCATTATTATAAAACAAATACTTAGCAAAAAGATCAAGAGGTTATTGAATTTTAATCGATATGTGCGTTGTTGATTGTTGTACGTACGTAAGACTTGTACGGTAAATACGATCACATTATAATTTGGTAATATATGAATAACGACTCTTCGTATAATGTTGGGCCACCGTCGATCCTGCAGTACAAAAAAAAAACAATATTGTTCCATTTGGGTCTTATCGTCATGGAATGAGATCGAATATTAGCGACGGCAATTAAGAATCTTACAAAACTTACTTTTATTTCCAGTATCGATGTATGATGAAAACTTCGTGAGAATAAAATGTTTTCATGGTGGGTTAAGAGGCCACGTAATCCTCAACACAACGAAGTTAAAAGATTATTCTGGAGATATCCTACGATCTCGAGTCTTCACGAAGAAGAGCTCTACTTTTATCATGAACATGTGTATATGACAAAGGGTAAGCTTTAATTAAGGTTTTGAAACTATTTTGAATGTAGATCTCGCTTTGGCTCACAAAACCCTCGTTATAATTAGCATTACCATATTTTATTTATGAACTGATAAGACAAGAGGATCACAAAACATAAAATTTTGTAAAGCGTCAAAACACACAACACATGTCCGATTCAAAATTTTGCTGGTTAATACAACTAACATTACACGCCATAAAAAATAGGACAATGAAGGTTATGCACTATGCATGCATTATCACATTAATTAAATATACTTAATCTGATAAAAATATATATTTAGACGATGTAAATATATGACCGTACTATGAAGACATGACTTGATTCGTCCGTAGCAAATATTCCACACATTTTGTTTTCTGTACGTTTTACCGAATGAACTGATAGTTTATTCTTTTCGCTGTAAATTATACTCCCATTTTTAAAAAATATTAAATATTTAAAATGTGCTCTTTATTTAAAATTCTTCATTTTGGGATAAAGTGATTTCTCTAGAAAAAAGTGCTACATCAAACACATAATACGACAGCTTTACGTACCTTATATAAAGGACCCTTACAGACCCTTCAGTACATCAAACACTGAAACTCATCAAAGTCACTTCTCCAGCTTTCCGATTTTCATCCCTAGCATATCTCTCATCTCATCAAGATACACTCAGTTTGATACTTTGCGGGTTGCTTTCCTAAACTCTTAATATCCAGTTTAAAACCAATGGAGAAGATACAGAAGATGATTTCCGGAAAGCCGGTAGTTATCTTTAGCAATAACTCTTGCTGCATGTCTCACACAATCAAGACTCTCTTCTTAGATTTCGGCGTGAACCCGGCGATCTATGAGCTAGACGAGATCAGTAGAGGAAAAGAGATTGAGAATGCATTGTCTCAGCTCGGCTGCAGCCCTACCGTTCCCGTAGTGTTCATAGGAGGGCAGCTCGTTGGTGGAGCCAATCAAGTCATGAGTCTTCATCTCAATCGTTCTCTCGTTACAATGCTTAAACGCGTTGGTGCTTTGATTTAAATTTAAAACAGGACTTACGTAAGAAGGCACTTAATTTGATAATTAATAATGTACTAGAACTAGTCAGAAACTGACAATAGCAATATACATGTATGAATATGTTTGTCTTGTCTATCTAAGTTTATAAAAGATAGATAAACGAGAATACCTATTTTATAACGTGTGGTTATATCTTATAATAAAAACAGCTCGTGTTGGATTCCTTACTTTCTTTCTTTTTTTGCTAAGAACGTTAAATATCATTATGAATAAAAGTAAGGGTGTTTTTAAAGCATGATTAATAGGAGTTCTTAGAATATGGTTATTAGCATAATTTAAGAAGCGTTCTTAAATTTAACTAAGAAAAAACTAAGAATCGGTTCTTAAATAAGACCTAAAAATTCTCTATTAATCATGCTCTTACAAAGTAAATACCTTTATTAGGAAACAAACTTCCATGAGAAAAAGAGTAAAAACATGGAAGAAGTAGAAGAAGGATGAGCCAGCCTGGTGGTTTATCGAATCTAAAGAGACATAAAATGCACCTGGTTGTGGAGCACATTGTTTCTTTGACTCCAAATTCTGTAGATCGAGGAATAAACCACTGCTTTGCAGAGTGTGGTGGGATTTCTCACTTTCCATTTTTATATTTACATATAATATACATGCATGCATTTCAGAAAAAAAAAATCGGATGCGGTAAAGCACAGGCAGGCAATTTATGCCCCAAACATATGAGAAAAAGTTGAGACAATAAGCTGAAAATCACCAGATCCTGAATGATAGATTTAAGGCGGAAACCATTGTTTAGTTGTATACTTTACTAAAATAACCTTCTATACTTGTCACATCAGCCGTTACAAGACATTAAAGATATCTAAAAGATATTAAGCCAGAAATTTTATACACAATATACAAACTGAATCCTTCACATCTATATCTTACCTAAAATACCCTCCTTTTTCTCTTCAAATGCAAAATTTGTAACATTTTGTGAAATCCTCATTACTCTGGTTGTTTTATTAAGAATTTATTAATGTTTCTATATCACGAAATCTAGGTTTCAAGTCCCAAAAAAATGATTTATTAAACAATTATGTAAATTAAAAGATGAACTTCAACATGGCGCAAATAAAACCGGTCATGCGTGTATTTTCATAGGACAACTCGAATGGATGCAATCAGACGGAAATCTTCATAAGACCACTAAAATTGTCGATTGTAGAGTCGTCTATATATTTTTTCATAATTGTAATATCATAATAAAGAGCTCATAGCTTTCAATAATGGTAACCAACGTCAGCTTAGATCACGAGTGTTTATTCTAAATTCAGCACACATTGAAAGTATGCACGAATTTGATGGTGGATTGTTTGAAAGACGTTCACTGAATATATAAAGATATGAATACAAAGAGTTTAAGCAAAGATCTTACGAAAAGATGTATTTTGGCAAGAACAAAGTAAACAGAGAAAACTCTAATCTTGAACCAAAAGTACGTACGTTATTAATGCCTTTTCTCGGTCTTCCGCCTTTCTTTATAAAGTTGATGTTCTTTTCTTTTCTCCAAGCCGGCATGACTTTAAGCCATCTTTTAGGTCAAAGTGGGCTGAGTTCAGTTACTTGATAGCCCTAATGATGAATGTAATACAGTCTTTGCTTGATTAGTGTTCTTGTTGCTTGATTAGACTTAGCTAATCATAATATATGTATTAAGTTGTTTCATGTTGGAATATGTTTGATGAAATGTTTGGTAATGAACCAATGAGGTGCTTTGCATGTTAGGCTAATAAAAATTAATTTTAAAGATGATTAGTGGTTAAATAAATTTGTGAGTATGTATAATTGATTGTAATTAATCAATGAGAATTTATTTTAATTTCACGATTAGCATATGAATAAGATCATGAGAATGAATTAGTCCACTTTTGTGTTCTTAGACCTAAAGATTAATATTTGATTGCTTGGTTAGCATTATAGATTAGCATCTGATCAACTATATTAATAACATATATCCAAGAACTTGTTTTAATTGATTAAGTTTTAGCTTTTTTAGTAATTATTGTTTAATTAAAATATGGTTACAAGCAAAGCTATGATCATAAGCATACAGCTTTAAAAAGCGATTAAAAAGTGAAGGCAACATTAATGAACCAGAAATAATCAAATCATTCATTTCGATTAACTTTAGAGGTAAAAGATAGCACTTTTATCGTCTTGGCACTCAGTTCCCTCGTCCTCGGTTAACTCGTCCGAGAAATGTGGATTGCAAATGCATCTCTCTAACTTTCGCTGAAGGTTTAACTGGTCTTTTTCGAAGAATTATTTTTCCAAAAAGTATCATAAGATCTATTGGATTTGTCTCTTTATCAGAATCCATTGGATTTCTTCCTCTCCTTCCAAAGAGATCAAAGAGACAAACTTGTTAGAACCTAAACCATGCTCACATATTTTACTACTTTCCCTTTGGGCCAGAGGTGATGTTGAGCAATCAAAGAATCAGTGAGTGGCAGTGTTGAGACAGACTCCATAAGTGGAGACGGTTGAGTAATCAAATTATCAGTAAGTGGCCGTGTTGAGGTAGACTCCATAAGTGGTGACTCAATAGTTTCATTGATACATATAATTGTAGGAGAAACATACATGTTCTCTAGTACCGAAATAGTAGCTAAGGAAACTAGATCATCCACATCATGATCATGATTAACTATGTAGACCACACTTGATTTATTACTTGCATCAAGATGAGTGTTTGTAGGAGAAACCATAATTGCTCAAGTATTAGGTTGGACAGATTTGGGTAGCGTGTTGGTTTCAAAATCCACAACCACATCACTACCATTGAAGGTATTTTCAGAAAGGTTAGTAGCGACGATATGAGGCTCACTAACAGACTGCAAACAATGTTTAACCTTGTGTCTGAGCTGACCACATCTTTCACATTTAGAAGGTAACCAAGCATATTCAACATCAACCACAAAAATAAATCCGTTTTCATTATCAGCAACAATTCTTGAAAGAAAACCTTTACTCAACTTAAGCTCAACCAAGATCTTAGCTTCATCCATAAGAATATGATCTAACATGGGTTTGTAAGTTGCAATAGGAGCACCTAGACCCAAAGCTATGTGACTTATTCCATGGATAGAATATAAGATGTCACATATACTAGTATGGTCTTAATCTTAATAAAATATGAAAACTATATGTATCTATGTGCAGTATCAACTTAACTAAATGTACGTAATGTGATAAACTATATCTCATTTGATAATGAAAATATGTGGTCGACTGGCCGTACTATAAAGATATGACATTATTTGTCCGTATAAAATATTCCTCGCATATATTCCTCGCATCTAAGATAGATTTTGTTTTCTGTACGTTTTATATATCAATTAGTTGAAAGTTTTATTCGTTACCGTAAGAGGCAAGAGTGAAGTTGTGAACCGATCTTGGCCTCAATTTCTTAGATTCTCCACTATCTTAATATCATTATTTAATTTTTTTTTTTTGTCCAATAAACTTGATTCTTAAAAAAATGGCTACAACCCCATAATATGTTAGCTTTACGTACCTTAGGAAGTTATATATAAAGAACCCTTATAGACCCTTCACAACATCAAATACATAAATCCATATTCACTTCTCATCTTCAGACAAAGATATCGCAGTCTCTTTAAAAGTCCTATAGTATTCCACTAATCCGCCCTTGCCATATACATTTTGATCAAAACATTCCCAGTTTCTCCACTGCAAATCAATTTTCAATCTTTGATTCACATTTTGCACAGCAATGGAAAAGCTACAAAACATGATCTCCGAGAAGTCGGTAGTGATATTTAGCAAGAACTCTTGCTGCATGTCTCACACAATCAAAACACTCTTTCTAGACTTTGGTGTGAACCCGACAATCTATGAGATAGACGAGATTAACAGAGGAAAAGAGATAGAGCAAGCATTGGCTCAGCTCGGCTGCAGCCCTACTGTTCCCGTGGTGTTCATAGGAGGTCAACTTGTTGGTGGAGCCAATCAAGTCATGAGTCTTCATCTCAATCGCTCTCTCGTTCCGATGCTAAAGCGTGTTGGAGCATTGTGGCTTTGATTAAATACAAGCGCCACGTACGTAAGACGACGTAGTTTGATAATTAATGAAAGTAATCAAAGGATGACAAAACTTCATATAAATGTATGTATGAATGTTTCGGCTATGTTTTTAAAAGCATGCATAGTGACTTATGTGGGTACCTATTTTGTAACGTGCGGCTATATTTCTAATATAAAATCAGTTAGTGTTGGATTTTTCCGTTTCCATTTATGTATGTTCGTACATTTTTGTAAAATATATGCATATGCATTTAGGAAAATCAAATGCGGCATAGAAAATATTGTACAAATATATATGTAACTGAATAATATAATTACTACTTAGAGCATGATTAACCCAGATTCTTACAGATATTTACAGATATATATAGTAAGTCATGTGTTGAAAGCACTCAGTAGACAGATATTTACACGAATACATTAGCCCATTTGTGGCAAGATTAACATTTAAGATCTATTTATTCCAGTTTGACAGAGAGTATTAAGAGAATTTATCAATATATGAAACCTACCTAACCGATAAAATTGGTATCTAAACGTGAAGATCTTGTATACACTTTTGTGATAATTTTGCGTATATCTTTTATATAGAATTCTTAGTTATACAATTTTAATATCTTGTATTAAAGAACCATGATGACTCTTACGTTAGTGAATAAGAGAAATATTTACAATTTCCACTATAAGAACTACGAAGTAGGCTATTTATTATGGAGAAAACTGTGAAATCCGTTGAAAATGTGCTATACTAATTAACAGTTTTCACTGAGAAGTTTCTCGTAGATCGATCTTCTACAGCCAGAATCAGAAAATTTGAGAGACGACAAATTGATGTTTTGCTTACAAAAATGGAATGATATTCTATACTAAAACTTAAAATACGACTTTTTTGTCAATTTTATAATACTATTTTTAATATAATATTTTTATAACTAATAAGATAATAGGAATCTAAGATGGACATATGGTATGTCGATCGTAGCTGTAGAATTGGATGCGATACGATATAGTATGTGTTTTTACGTAAGACATGTACGTACGGGCTATGATCACCTTGAAGTTTGTAGTATATGACTCTTCATATCACAGGTGAGCTATTTTATTTTTGTTCCTTTGAGCCTTATCCTCGTGGAATAAGATCGAATCTTTGCGATGTCAAGAAGATCATACATAATTTAGCTTTATTCCCAAAATTTCGTGAGAATAAAGTTGTTTGACTGTAAATAAAGAGGCCACGTAAACCATCTCACACAGATAAAAAAAAAGAAAAAGAAGAAGATAATCCTGGAGATATACAATACAATCTCGAGTCTTCACAAAAGATGGAGATGCAGCTTTTGTCATATCGACTTAAAGTAAGAAAATAGTCAATGATGCAATACTTTTTTTTTGTGTGCGATACTACACTAAGGGTCTAAGAGCATCATTAACGCTGGAACCCCTCTTGGGGTTCCTATTTTTTTTTTTTTTTTTTTTTTTTTTTTTTTTTTTTTTTTTTAAAAAAAAAAAAAAAAAAAAAATCAAACCAATCATGGGTTGACACGTGGCAGTGGGACCCGCGAACAGTGCAAGAGACGGTTCTTATTTAAGAGTTTTAGGAACCGTCTCTTGCACTGTTCACGGGCCCCACATGTCAGTGGAGCCCGCGAACAGTGCAAGAGACTCACTTAAGAGACCCCAATAATGGTGCTCTAATTGATGGAAAAAACGAAGAGAAATGAAACTATAGGAATGAAAAGGGAAATTATTCCTTATCAATTTTGGTAAGGAACAAATTTGTTCTATATTCCTCTAGAATAAAAGAAATAATAAGGAATGGAAAGGAAAAACTATTCCTTGTAAATGGTAAAATAAATTAGGAATAGTAAGGAATGCACTATTCCCTTTCATTCCTTGGTCACTAGTTAGACCCTAATATAAATTGGTTTGGTACAGTTTTATTTTCTCTTTGAATTAAGTCTTTAGTTAAAGTTTTTTTTTTTTTATGTTTAACCTAGGGTATCCCGGGCTTATGGAAGGGCTCAGACTAATCCCCAAGGGAGGTGCATCCCACGGATAGACCCTCTCTCCGGATATGCAAATGAGCCCTAAAACATGGACCCGTGTAGGTGTCCAGGAACAATGTGACTTAGTTTCGCGCAGCAGATGGATCGAACCTGAAACGTGTTAGCGTCCCAGTCCCGTCTCCTTACTACCCGACCACACTGTCCCCGACAGTCTTTAGTTAAAGTTTACATTTACACAAGTATACATTGCTTTAGTGTCGAACTAATATAAATTGAAGCTTATGATTAAATATCAAACGGTAAACTTAGCTTTTTCTCGTTTTTGGTACCATTGTCAAAGTCTTTTCTAAATTTAAATCGGTCTATATAATAAATGGAAATCGACAAAGAATAAGAAATCGGTAAAGAATAGGAAGTCAACAGAAAAAAGTAAATCAGCGCAGAAAAAGAACGTAGATAAAAGGCAAATTGTAATTCATTACAAAGGTATTTAATTAGTCGATAACACATGGTTAAAAGCGTAGTCCTTAAAAGCGCAGAACGCTGTATAAGCGTAGTCCACGGTTTGTTCAAGCTGTATAAAGGATGGAAGAACCTGTCCACACAGACCGTTCACACAGCAATCCCCGGAGTTAGAAGTTTGATTGGAATAAAAAGCATGTCTACGACAGCATATCCGCGATGATCCGTTCATGACATCCTCGTCTGTGACAGCCTAACCATGACAGCATGTTCATGATAACATGTCTATGACATGAGTACGACGTAGTACCTTGCATCGAAATCTCAAATAGTCCAAGCCTCGCAGCGAGTTATACATAAATTTGTCTGATTATAATTCATGACGAACTGGTTCTTGCAAATTCATTGATCTCAGAAAACTCTCGATCAACAACAACAACTAAGGAAGAACTTATTGTTGGAGACAAGGTTGACACCATTGTCAAAAGACTTTCCTAAATTTAAATCATCCTATTTAATAGATGAAAGTCGCTAAATAATAAGAAGTACAAAAAGAAAATAAAATTGGCGTAGAAAAAGAAGTCATCAGCGATAAAAAGTAAAATACCTTAAAGAAAAAAAGGAAAGCCTAGAAGAAAAATGAAAAGACACTGAATTCAACCTCATATAAATAACAAGGCTCCTCAAGTATAAAGGATCATATATAATCATCGCAGCACATTTTTACGAACTCTCTAACTGTTTATTGATGATTTAGATATCTTTGTAATGAACTACGATTTGCTTGATCCTATTTATAGGGTATGTATGCAGCATTTACCAGATTCAACTATAACATAATAAAACTTTTTATGTTCATTTTCTGAGTTCTGATCTCAATACGGAAATTTCTCCTAAACTTTAATTCAAAACCATCCTCTTATCAAGTATGTCCATTCCAGATTCAACAGTGTCATGTCATCTTAAGATCCTCAGAGTTGTGATTTCATGTCATCATAAGATCCCATCATTTGACATTTATTTTCTCAAGTCCTTTGAGATCGAGTTGTCTCTTGCTTTCATGGAATTATTTGGAGTTTCATACTTTGCTACTACGAAAAAGAAAAACTCTTATGTTAGGTTTATGCACATATGACCAAACAAAAATAGAAATTGAACATTCCATAAGATATGAAAGGTTTCATCAAATAGCAAAAGAACATGTATTTATGTATTTTCACATGTTAAACATACTTGTATTCGATTAAAATCTAAAGTAAATAGACCGGTATTTTGGTAAGTGCAAAACTTACCTACAATAACCCTTGAACATTATAAAAAGAAGTATACAGTTAAATAAATATATTTAAGAAAAATAAATATATGTAAGTAGATGATTTTCTGCACCATGCACATAAATAATATTTTAGTGCAATTTTTTGTTACATTTAATTTTAAGTTCATTAATTTAAAAAAATATAAAGTAATCATTTGTCTTTTTTATTTAGTTTAATTTTATAATCTAATAGCATTTATATTAGTTTAATTTAATAAATTATTTTCTATTTTTCAAAATAACAATTTAAATACCATTTTATTTATTTTAAATGAATTAAATAAATTTTAGTTCTGTTGGTTTTAGTTAAAATATTTAAATTATAAAATACATTTATTAAAATTAATGAATAGAATGGTAATTCCTCATTTTTATCGCAGCTAAACATTAAATACATTTAGTTTTTATTTGTAAACTGTAAACTCAATTTTATAAAAGTATTATTCTATTTTTGAATTTTTTTATAAAAATATAAAGTTTGTAAGTATGAAGTAAATATTATTTTTCAAAAAAAGTATTTGTAAATTATAAAAATTTATATTTTGGTATTTTTTGTAACTTACACATGAACACATGAAAATTTATATTTTGGTATTTTATGTCTTAATTATAGTATCATGTATATATATTATATTTTGAAAAATAAAAAACATAGACAGTATATAGAACAATTTAATTATGAAAATATAAATATAAGGATGAAATATCTTCTTATAATTTTACCACATATGAATGATTTCTTATTAGAAACACTGAAAATATATAAACACAATAAAATAAATGAATATTTTTATTAATTTGTTTAATGTGCAAGTTTATAATAAATTTTATCTAATATTTAAATTATTTTCTTGTATTTTTTTCAATTATGGTAGTTACCATATACTTTAAGTTTATATTTGAATTTCTATAATTGAACCTTGTCATAATTATATAACCATGTCATAATATATTAGATACATGTCATAATTTTTGTTATGTCATATTATCATTTTTCTTAGAACGATTATGGTAATGGCACCTATACAAATCACTTTTGAAATAATGTCTAGGGATTAGAGATCATCAATTTATTAATAATACACAAAAGGATAAAGAACTGTATCCATGCTTGATAAGAGAATAAGCCATGGATTACTGTGCAAATACATATTGCACCATATCAAGTTGAAGCCATATATACAAATGATTGGTTTATCCTCATCTTACCTGAGGAAGATGTAAATCATCAAATATGAGATAATGTAGTTAGCCAAAGTTGGATATTAACAACATCGAGTTCAACCATTTTTGCTGTAAGAGAGAAGAGAAACTGAACTAGAGGTCATTAGCTCAGTTAGAAAGGATCCTGACCATTGTATCAGAAATCACCAATTTGAGTGACCATTTGGACGAAACAAATATTACATGTTGTGGTTTTATGAAAAGATTAGGGATTCAGCCCAAATTCCTGGTAATTCAAAAAAAAAAAGAAACTGATAAAAAATATTTACTGATCAAGTGATGATTTATGGTTCTGATTGGTAACCATCACGGAATCGCAGAAAAAATAGTTAAGTTACAGAAAAGTTTAATTAAGATGCAAAAAAAATAAATTTGTAGAATGATGGAATACATGTTAAATTGATCAAAATACTTTATATGGTATTTACTTTGTTATAAGAAAAACAAATTATTAATAATTAAACTAAATATTACAAAATGTGAAAATAACTAAAATTTATATAAAAATATTTTAGTTCGTATTATAAATATTTAGCTGCTTTCAATATGTTTTAATAATAAATTGACATAAATTATAGGATAACTTTATTTTCAACATAGCTATTTATCATTTTTAAAAATTGTTGCTATTTATTTAAAATTATAAAATAGTATTAGCATTTAATAAATAATATGAAAGTGTTGATTTTGAAATTTTTTCACAATAATCTACTAAAACTCACTTTTCTACTTAATAAAAAAAAGTCTTATGTTTTTCTCAACAAAAACGTAAATCTACTTATCACCTTGTTTTTTTATTTCACAACTTTTGTTTAGGGATGGGCAAAATACCCGAACCGAACCGATCCAAACCGATGCACCCAAACTCAAATCGAACCACCTGAACACAAACCAAGGTATATGCCTAAACCATTTGGTTCAATATTTTAGCAACCCGAATGGTTTGGTTTGGTTTGGTTTTAAACAGAACCAAACCGAAAAACCGAAGTATTATTATTATATTAATTAAATATACTAATAATATTAAATTTTTATACATTTAATTATTTAACATAATGTATACGTTGTACTTCTAAATAAATAGACTAAACACTACTAAATAAAATAAAAGAATGTGAATCTCATACATTAAAATCAAAACCGAAAAAAGTTCCTATGACATTTATATTAGGTTTCAAGATGATATCATAAAAGAAACGTATTACATTTTCTATATTTGTATTGTGACGTTCGGATTCATGTTTAAATATGAAAAAATAATGATTTAGTTTCAAATGATGATTTTTATGTTTTTATAAATTAGTTTTTTGTAGCTGAAGTATGATAAAACTAAAATATTCAACTCAACTAAATCGAACAAACACAAATAAAACCAAAGTAAACTGAATCGAACACAAACCAAACCGAACCAAAATCTACTCTAATACAAACCAAACCGAACACAAATCGAACCAAACCGAACACAAACCAAACCTGTAATTAAATCGAAATACCCACCCCTACTTTTGTTGATAAACTAAAAGATTTGTCAAACGGTTCTAGTGGGAATTTAATGAACCTATTGAGGTACTGATAGTCAGTACTGAACCACTGCGGATTTAAGTGCTTTTGCTAATGGTAATTAGACGACGTGACATAAGTGAAGGTGATTATTTGCTTTGGGCCATTTTTTCTTATGGCCCAGTTGAAATGTACGATAGATTCGTAGTTATGTTTATAATCTGGATATATTTGTTAATTAGATTTCATGGTTTTGAGATTTATTTAATTTTTAAAAATAGGCGAACGTCAAATAGGGAATGAGTTGATGTGATGAATATTTTGTGAGATCCATTTAGAATATATGATTAGGATTATGTAGATAGCCTAAATAAAGAGAAAAGTGGTTAATTATATGTATGATTAAATTTAATGGCAATATATGGTAATGAAATATATTTATAAATAAATGTTATGCCATTAATAGAGGAATAAGGAATTCCCGGCTTAATTGCATGTCCAACGTATAAGGTGCAAGAAGCTGCACAACAGCTCGCTATATATATATACAGCTAAAACAATAACACACAACCAACCAGCTACATCCGAAAGAAAAGAGATGAAGTTTGCTGCAGTCCTTTTGGTTTCTTTTATCCTATTCTCTCTTATCGACGCGCACTTTTCACAAGGTAATAAATTAATAATACATATCTATATATCATACTTTCATGCACATTTTTGCTCACCCAAAAAAACTGTTTGGGTTAAAAAAAATCTCTGCTTTCTTTCTCTGACATGTAAAACAAACCAGAAGAGCCAATTCTTACACCAATACCAGAACCAGTTTACTGTCGTTCAAAACAAATGTTCCAGGGATCATGCACAGAGAAAGGCAGTCCAAGCGCCACTTGTTTCCTTGACTTCTTGGGTGCACGGAGTGCAAGTGAGATGCCTAAGAACTGCCATTGCACTCCTAAACCCAAAAACATGCGTCTTTGTGAATGTCAAGTTGTTTGCAAAGATTGTTGTAACTAACATCTACCAACTAAGTATGTTATTAGAGTTACAAAAAAGTAACTAATGTTTATTTTTATTTATTTTCAGCATATTTTCAATTATTATTAAATATTAGGCATCAATAGTATCCTTTATCTCATACACATTACATGTGTTGGACTATTTTAAGAGATTTGAGTTCACTATTTTCTGAATTTCATTATGTGCTTTTAAAAACATGATAATTAATATTCTAATCCATTAGGCTCTAGTCTCACAACTCGACTGATTAATTAACGAGAAAATTGGCTAAGTGTGATATAATGTAGTATAATGTAACTGTGTGTTATTCATCAACCAAGGTAGGTTTATATACAACATGTTTAAGCCTATCCTAATTAGGAATAGGAAATATACGATAAGTCTAAATCCCCTTAGATATAGGATAACTATCCTAATCCCATTACTCCCCCTCAAGTTGGCAATGAATCAGTTTGAATGCCCAACTTGGATAAGAGATACCGAAATGTAGGAGCTGGTACAGCTTTCGTAAGTAAGTCCGCAGGTTGATGCTTTGTTGATATATGTTCCATAGTGATGAGTTTAGCTTGTACTGCTTCTCGAACCGTATGACAATCATTCTCCACGTGCTTTGTACGTTCATGAAACACTGGATTCTTTGCTATATGAATGGCTGACTGACTGTCGCAGAACATGCGCATAGGTTGAGAATGTGAAAAACCGAACTGTCGCAGAAGACGCTTTAGCCAATATTTGAGCTCGCAAGTAGTATCCGCCATAGACCGGTACTCTGCTTCCGCCGAGGAACGTGAGACAGTCCGCTGTTTCTTTGTCTTCCATGACACCAGGGAGTCACCTAAAAGAACCACATATGCACTGAGAGAGCGGCGTGTAATCGGACAAGCGGACCAATCTGCGTTACAGTATGCTGTGAGGTTCATATCACAGTTCGAGGTCAGCATAATGCCTTGATCCGGAGTACCCTTCAAGTAACCTACAACCCGTAAGACTGCTATCCAATGCTCATCACGCGGTTTCGCCATAAATTGAGATAGAAGATGGACTATGTAGCTCAACTCGGGACGAGTAAATGTCAAATAAATCAAGCGTCCAACTAATCTCCTGTATTTTCTTGGATCCGTAAGATACGCGCCTTTTGCGAGTGCCAATTTGTGGTTAAGCTCCGTTGGAACAGGTGAAGGCTTTGCACCAAGGAGACCACACTCGGCAACAATATCCAGAGTGTATTTTCGTTGGGAGACGAAGATCCCTTGTGGTCTTCTAGCCACTTCTAAACCAAGAAAATACTTGATCTTGCCCAAATCCTTCATCTTAAAGCTTTTGTTTAGATAGTTCTTAAATCTTTGTATCGTCGAGACATCGTTTCCTGCAATAATGAAGTCATCGACATAAACCAGTATATGTAGACATATGTTCCCTTGAATAAACGAGAATAGGGATTAATCGTCGTAGCTTTGAGTGAAGCCGAAGTTCAATAGTGTCTTGCTGAGCTTAGAAAACCAACACCGAGGTGATTGTTTTAAACCATAGAGTGATTTTCGTAGACCGCAAACTTTCGAAGGATCCTCTGTTTTAAATCCAGGAGGAAGTTTCATATAGATTTCTTCTTCGAGATCTCCATGTAAAAATTCGTTATGAACGTCCATTTGATGAACCTCCCATCTCTTTGCTGCAGAAATTTTGAGAAGGAATCGAACTGTGTTCATCTTTGCAACCGGAGCAAAAGTATCTTTGTAATCTCTGCCCTCTTTTTGTCGATTGCCAAGTGCGACTAAACGAGCTTTTGGACGTTCAATTGACCCGTCTGCATTGTATTTGAGGGAGTAAATCCAACGGCACCCAATTGCCTTTTTACCTTTCGGTAATGTTGTAATATCCCATGTATGATTATCTTCTAATGCTGTAACTTCAGTCTTCATTGCTCCATTGAAGCGTTCGTCCATAACTGCTTCTTTGAATGTAGTGGGCACATAGTCGGTTGTGACATTCACAAGGAAGGCCTGGTGTTTTGCAGAAAACACAGAAGAAGATAAGTGATCAGCAATGGGATACGGTGTCTTACCTGCGACCGTTGATGGAGGAGCCTGATCGGAACTAGCTGGAACGTGAGAGGGGTTTATCGCAGCTGCATTATGAGTAATGAAGTTCTTGAGAAGAACTGATGGTTTCTTAGATCTTTGACCACGGCCAAGAACCTCCAAGAGACCTGGAGACTGTGGTGATGTATTTTGTTCAAAATTATCAGACGTAGTAGGTGGTGTAGTCGATTTCTGACTCAAATTTGGAGAAGGTGGAGCCGTAGTATTCAAGTATTGGGGTACTACTGGAGAATTCGGAGGCGTTGTATTAAGATCCTGAGCTGAAGATGTACCTGAGGAGTCTTGTGGTGATGTGTCTTGGACAGGTGCAGCCGATTGTGATTCAGCCATACTCCCCCTCGATCTCATAGTTGGTAGAAGCCAATCGTCGAAGGAGTTATCTTGCATCACCACAGGAGTTACATACTCTGTGCTTTCGAGTCCAGGAAAGTTGTCCTCACAAAATACCACATCCCTACTGATGAAGAACTCATTCGTTTCAATGTCATAAAGCCTCCAAGCCTTCTTCCCAAAGGGATATCCCACAAACAAACACTTTCGACTTCTCTGACCGAATTTATCTTTATCCCGTGAGCGGCGATGTGCATAAGCCAAACACCCAAATACCCGAAGTAGATCAAACACTGGTGGTTTGTTGTGTAAGACTTCGTATGGAGTCTTGCCATTGAGTACTTGCCATGGTGTCCGATTGATAATATGAGCTGCTACCAGAATGCTCTCTCCCCAAAAAGTAATAGGCAAGCGTGCTTGGAATAAACAGGCTCGGGCTACGTTCAAGATATGGCGATGTTTGCGCTCCACCCGACCATTTTGCTGTGGTGTATCGACACAAGAAGTATGATGAACAATTCCAGCATCTCGAAAGTAATTTTTGAGTACCATAAACTCTGTACCATTATCTGTCCGAATTGTACGAACTGGTCGTCCAAATTGTCTCTCGGACATGGCACAAAAGCTCTTAAGTAGCACGGCCACTTCTGATTTCTCGAGCATCAAGTAAGTCCAAACAGCTCTTGAGAAGTCATCAACAATAGTAAGAAAGTATACTGCACCGCATGATGCTGGTGTTCTATATGGACCCCATACGTCACAGTGAATTAAATCAAAAGGAGAAGATGCTTTATTAAGACTATCAGGAAAAATTTGCCGAGTTTGTTTGGCTCGAAAACAAATATCACAATGGCTCGAATCAGAAAAACCTATGTTAAAAGACTTAAAAACTGGTAATGTAGACAAGACTTTGTAAGACGGATGTCCGAGACGACGATGCCATAGAACTGAAGAAGAAGAAGACGACTTTGCAGCCCCATGAACTCGTGCGACTTTGACTCCCGAAAAGTAGTAAACCCCCTCACGTTCTTCACCTGCTCCAATCAGAGTCCTCGAAAAACGGTCCTGTAAAACACACAACGTATCAGTAAAAATTGCTATACAGCCCGTTTGCTTAAGTAATTTTGAGACACTGATGAGAGTGCAGTGAAACTCGGGGACAAATAGAACTTCATGCAAAGAGTAATCTTTGCTTAGTTTTAATTTTCCTTGTTTGGTCGCCTGTGAACTGCGACCATTAGGACACAAAATCGACGAAGCCGAGATGTCTTGGACATCATAAAGTAGTGATAGATCAGCCGTCATATGGTGTGACGCTCCTGTGTCAATAATAACATCAGTAAGCATTGTTTTACCAGATAACCGTTCTGCTGATAGGTTGCTTTGCTGATTCTGAAGAAGCGTGATCAGAGAAGCTATTTAATCAGAGTTGATTTGTGGTGCTGCCTGTTCTGTATATGTCGTTCTAGAAACCATTCAGGATACCCATGAACGAGAAAGCACTCCGTAATATCGTGTCCCTGCCTTCCACAGTGTGTGCAAGTACGCGCAGGATCTCTGGAGCGGGATGGAGGAGAAGCGGCAGTAAGTTGTAAGTCTTTAGAATTATCGGGTTTTGCTGAAAAACCGAGAACATCTGATCGCTGTTCTTTAGATCGAGTTGTAACCATGTTTTGTTCTTCACGGATTACTCTAGAGTAAACAATATTCAGGTCCGGTAATGGATCTTCATCCGTTATTCTTGACCTGATAGAGAGAAATCGTGAGTCATCAAGTCTGAAGAGAAACTTGTGTACGCGAGCATCTTCTTTTTCTTTTTCAATATATGCTGCTGCTGCACAAGTACACGGACGAGATGTCTTTAGGTTTTGGAGTTCTTCCCAAAGCTTGGTAAGTCTTCCGTAGTAATCTAGAACTGATTGCCCATCTTGTTTGCAGTTTGTGATTGCATCCTGGAGCTGATGAATTCTCGCTCCGTTCTTAACTGAAAATCGAAACTTCAACGTTTCCCAAAGTCTACGAGCATCTGGAACATGGGTTACCGTCGATCGGACCTTAGAGTCGATGGATGTATGTATCCATCCAACTATCATTGAATTTGCTGCGAGCCATCGAGCTAAATCAGGATTATTATCGGATGGTTTAATAATTGTTCCATCTATAAAACCAATTTTCTGTTTCGCTTGTAGAGAATTCCATAGCTCCGTTGACCATTCCGGGTAGTTGTCGTGTGTCAGCAGTACTGATGTGATAAGTGCTCCTGGATTGTCTGACGGATTCAGATGATAAGGAGATGAATCCAACAATACTCCTGGAGCTCCAGTCGAAGGATTGGTAGTAGAAGAAGTAGAAGTAGCAGACATCTTGATTGATGAATTGCTTTGTAGAAGTAGTAGAATTGATAAGAATCAAAAAACAAAGAAAACGTTCTTTTGTTTTGATTTTGATTTGAGGAAAAAAAAATTTAGTAAGATCTTAGCTCTGATACCATATAATGTAGTATAATGTAACTGTGTGTGTTATTCATCAACCAAGGTAGGTTTATATACAACATGTTTAAGCCTATCCTAATTAGGAATAGGAAATATACGATAAGTCTAGATCCCCTTAGATATAGGATAACTATCCTAATCCCATTATGTGACGCATTCAATTTTATTTTGTAACATTAAGACTTAATCACTACACTTTGGGGAATTAAGATTTAGAATAATGTTAATATGAAAAAAAAAAATTAAAGAAATTGGGAAAAATGGCTAATAAGGCCATATTCAGAGTAGAATTGTCTCTTTATACCTTTGTCTTTATAGTTTTGTCCTATTACACCTTTAATTATTTTTAATATGAAATTAACCTTATAATCCCTTAATTTAATTTATTAATTACAGTTTATGCTTAATAGTTAGACAGTTATGTAGCTTATGTTTTGTTTATCAAACTAATAATTTATTTACTTTGTGAAATATTTTAAATTTATGTATAATACATAATCAATTATATATTTAGTAAAAATAATAATATATTCATCCAAATATATTTAATTTTGTATCTTATTTATGTAATTTATAAAATATATTTGGTATATGTATAATATATAATTAGTTATGTTCTTACTAAAATAGTAAAAATATAAAAAATATATTAATCAGAATATAATTTAATTCAATATTTTATTTTATTTAAAAATCATAATAAATGTAAAATATATAAAACTAAAATAAAACTGATGAAATTAATAAAAGTAAAATATAAAACTAGAAGAACTTATTTATATTGTATATAACATCAAACCTTTAACTATAACTTATTAATTTTATATCAGTCAAATACAAATATTAATTACATCATTTATAACATCAAAATTTTAAAAAATAAAAGTATATATTTTATTATCAATTATATATACTTTAAATTGAAAACAGTACATATAAGTTTAAATAAAATCAGTTAAAAATTGCTTCCTAAATTTTTCTCAGATTTAAAAAATAGAATAAACCAAAAATATATAATGAATGTTTTAAATTAGGTAGAACGATGACATATGGTTAGAATATATATTATAACCCGGTTAAAACATAACATTCACGTAAGAATTAATTGTTTTATCTAATACATATGGTAGAGTAAAAGATAGAATATTATTTAAATTTATTTATTTTTGCTGAACATAGCGGAGGAAAATACCTAGTGATAATTGGTTTATCAAGTGATGAACTAAGATGATCAGAATGGTGATGAACGGTATAATGATTGTAGCCAAAGAGATTACAACTCTGAATTAAAGCAACTAGCCAAAAATCTAGTATTCAGAAAATATTTGCAACAAGGAGAGCGTGATGATGGAGATGATGATGGAGTTGTTCATGTTTCCAAATCCAAAAGTAAACCAAATATATGAAGCTTCAAGTCTCATATATTAGGCATCAATAGTATCCTTTTTCTCATACACATTACATGTGTTGGGCTATTTTAAGAGATTTGAGTTCACTATTTTCTGAATTTCAGTAACTGCTTTTAAATACATGATAATTAATATTTTAATCCATTAGGCTCTAGTCTCACAACTCGACTGATTAATTAATGAGAAAATTGGCTAAGTATGACACATTCAATTTGATTTTGTCCCATTAAGACTTAATCACTACACGTTAGGGAATTAAAATTTAGAATAATGTTAATATGAAAAACCCTATAAAAAATTGGAGAAATTGGCTAATAAGGCCATATTCAGGGTAGAATTGTCCCTTTATACCTTTGTCTTTATAGTTTTGTCCTATTAAACATTTAATTATTTTGAATATGAAAATTAACCTTATAACCCTCTAATTTAATTTATTAATTACAGTTTATGCTTAATAGTTAGGCAATTATGTAGCTTATGTTTTGTTTATCAAACTAATAATTTATTTACTTTGTGAAATATTTTAAATTTATGTATAATACATAATCAATTATATATTTAGTAAAAATAAAAATATATTCATCCAAATATATTTTAATTTGGTATCTTATTTATGTAATTTATACAATATATTTGGTATATGTATAATATATATTTAGTTATGTGCTTATTAAATTATAAAAACTAAAATAAAATCAGAATATAATTTAGTTCCATATTTTATTTTATATAAACAAATGGGCAATTCTCTTAAATAGCCCTTTTTAAGTTTTTGTCACAAAAATAGCCCTCAAAAAATAAAATGACCAAAATAGATTTTTTTTTTTTTTGAAATTTTGATTTTTTTTTTTTTTTTGAAATTTGAAATCCTAACCCCAAACCCACCCCTTAACTCTAAACCCTAAAGTGCAAATTAGTTAACCCTAGGGGTATAAATGCATATAAATGAATTTTTTAGCTTCTAAAAAAACATTTTGGTCATTTTCTTCCTTAAAAACTATTTTTGTGACAAACAAACTAAAATGGGCTATCTAAGGGAATTTCTCTAAACAAATCATTATAAATGTAAAACATATAAAGCTAAAATAAAACTGATGAAATTAATAAAAGTAAAATATAAAACTTGAAAAACTTATTTATATTGTATATAACATCAAACCTTTAACTATAACTTATTAATTGTATATCAATCAAATACTTCTATTAATTAAATATATCATTTACAACATCAAAATTTTAAAAAATCAAAGTTTGTATTTTATAAAAAATTATATATACTTAAAATTGAAAAACTGTACATATAAGTTTAAATAAAATCAGTTACAATTGCTTCCTAATTTTTCTCAAATTTTTTTTTTTTTTTTTTTTTGGACAAATTTTTTCTCAAATTTAAAAAATAGAATAAACCAAAAATATATAATACATGTTTTAAACTAGGTAGAACGATAAAATATGGTTTGAATATAAATTATAACCCGGTTAAAGCATAACATTCACGTAAGAATTAGTTATTTTATCTAATACATATGGTAGAGTAAAAGATAGAATATAATTTAAATTTATTTAGTTTTGCAGAACATAATAGAGGAAAATATGTACTATTATAAAATTTGAAAATGAAAAGGTAAAACGCATAAATTTCATATAGCATTTTTTAATTTTTATTTAGTTCAATGTAGAATACGCAATACTACAATACTACAAAGTTTGAAAAAAATTAGACAAGACATGTAAAGTTTATGTTGAAATTTTCCCTACTTTGGACATGTATTATCCTTTATAAGTGGCAAAATAGTTTCATACATATTTTAAATTACAATAAGCGCTAGTGTATCACCATTGTGAAATGACCTGAACTGTTTGGTGAGTTACTTGCTTCTTTGTTGAGATATCAAGTATTCTTATAGATTTGAATAAACCTCATTCTTTTGATGCATATTTTTTTATTATAGATAAAACTCAGCAACACGTCTAAAATCCTTGGGATGAAGTTGGAGCATCAGTTGTCACCAAAAAAAAAACAAGAATAGATTATAAATCTACAAATATCTAAGTTAAAATCTATTAGTATTAACCCCTCTTTCATACCAGCATGAACTGGCTCAATCCTGCAAAATCTCAAAATAACAAACTATTTTCGGTAAAACAATAAAAATGCACTTTTCCGCAAAAACCATTAAATAAAAATTTTATAAAAATTACAAAATCATAGTTTTCATTGAAACGACAAAAATGTATTTTCCGTCAAAATCATAAAGTTATATTTTCCCGCTAAAACAACAAAAATATTTTTTTTCCGCAAAACCCCCAAATCACTTTTTCCGCAAAAATCATAAATCACATTTTTCACAAAAATCATAAATCACATTTTTCCGCAAAAATCACAAATCACATTATCTAACAAAAACTGCAAAATCATATTTTCCACTAAAATTAAAAGACACATCCCCCCTTCAAAATCACACTTTTCAACTAAAACCATAAAAATAATTTTTATGTCTAAATTGCAAAAAAAAAAAGCTATTTCCCACCGATAGTGCAATACTATATTTTTCGTTGAAACCTGAAAATAATATTTTCGCCTGAATTGTAAAATCAAATTTTCATGAAAAATATTAAATTGTATTTTCACACCAAAACTATATTTTAGATATATAATAAAAATAATATAGTTAAACATAAAATTAAAAATATAAATAAATTAAAACAAGAATATATGAGTCATGTGTATATTAAACTCATATAGATGAAAATATAGATGAACAAACGAACAAAGATTTATTTAGATAATATTTTTCTATCAATTTAGATAATACATCTAAATGAACCATTTAAATAAATAAAAAATAGTATTGAATAACTTTCAAATGGATCATATTTAAATAGATCATCTAGATGAAAATGACAAATAGACAAACGCTCTTTATAAATAGTAACATGCACTCACTAGGTTCATTCTAGTATAGGTGGGGCTTAGTGTGTTACACAACATATCTAAAACTCCGAAAGAAAATTTCATATTACAACTTCCCATGTGAAAGCAAACAAGCGAGGACACACAAATATCGAATTAAGAAGCCACAAGACAACCCAAATTCCAACCAGAAAATAGAACAACTTGCACAAACAAAAAAAATCGATCCTCACTTAATCAAAAAACTTAGATCAAAGTAAACATGTTTTTGAGATGAATAAATTTAACATTCTTTCAAAAAAAAAATCGGATCATGTTACTTATTTTCTACCTTTTATTCGTCCCAAAACCGACCCCCCTAATCCTATCTCTGCGATGCTATACCCTTGCGGCTACACTTCTGGTCGTGCACCTTACAATAGCGCCTGTGCTTGTGTCTGATTTTGAGGTGGCATCTGGGGCTGATGTTGTGGTAGTGGCTTGGGTGGTGAATGTTGTTGGTATCCATTTCACTGATATGGATATGATTGTGTATCATGTAGTGGTCGAGACTACGGGTAGAAGGTTTGTGGATGGTGATGGCTTAACTTGCTCCGCAAGAAACCTATAGGTAAAGCTCAACGTTCCTTTTTTGCCATACGAACCTGACACACTCTTGGTCACCAACATCATGTCGTTATTATCACCGTTTGTTGACGGAGGTTTCAAACGTAAAAGCTCCTGGATCGAGACGTTGACTTGTCCTATTTGTTTGTCTCCCAAGAAAGGTCGGAGACTCATCAATTCAACAAATAGCGTCAAACTCCCGTCTCGAGCTAATGCCTCGTCGAGGGAGAACTCAACGGTTTGGTCCCACTTTGGGTTTTGATAGGCGCAGAAAACAACAGGCGTACTGCTCCTATGCTTAACTGTTTTCTTACCGTCACGGATTGTAACCAAAGCATATACGTCCATCTCGTCGAGGATATTAGTGACTTTCTCTATGTCCTTGGCACATTTGATCACGAGCTCTAGTGTTAGTTTTGTCACCGTGTTGGTTTGTAACTGAGGTGAATATATGACTGGCTGACATGATCCCGTTGGACCCGGACTTGGATAAGTATCTTTAACCGAGTTGAACCGGTATGAGAAGCTCAGCTTTGCATTTGTTTTTGATTCCTCTATGGTTTTGATAGGATAACTCACCAACTTCATTTTATTGACGTTACCGTTAGCAAACGGTGGAAGCGGATTTGACGCAAGAAGCTCCTGGAGAGACACGCTGACTTCTCCCAAGTAAAGATCATCGTCTCCTTCGAGCCAATAGCTATATAACTTGACTTTAACAGTCAATAGGCCTTCAACAGCTGCTTTCTCATCGACAGAGAACTTAACGGTGTGATTCCAAGTTGGGTTGCAACCACCATCGTAGTCAACGGGTGTTTTGGCCGCTTGTTTCTTCTGAGTATAGTCGTCTTTGATTGAAACGACGGCGTACACGTCCATCTTGTCCTTAGCATCGATATATGTGACATCACTGGCTGATATGATTTTGAGCTCAAGACTTTGGTTCTCTATCGTGTTTTGCAACCGTCGAGAAGTCATTTTAGAAAAAAGCTGCTCAAGAGTTGGTTTCTCTATCGTTTTTTGCCAACGTTTCGAGAAAAGCTGCTCAAGAGTTGGGTTCCCTATGTTTTTTTGCAACCGTCGGGAAAACCTTTTCGAGAAAAGCTGCCCAAGAGTTTGGCTCGCTATCGTTTTTGACCACCGTTGGGAGGACATTGTCGAGAAAAGCTGCTCAAGAGTTGGGTTCTCTAACGTGTTTTGCCACCGTCGGGAAGCCATTTTCGTGAAAAGCTGCTCAAGAGTTGGGTTCTCTATAGTTTTTTGCGACCGTTGGGAAGACATTTTCGAGAAAAGCTAGTCCTGTCTTGTCTCGAATTAGGACAAAGGTATACAAAATACACAACTGCATGGACATTTTCTGATGTTACCATATTATAAAAGGATAAGATAACATGTATGTCACTACTCCAGCAATGTTAGTTTATATATATATATCAAATTGGCCTTTAATAGACAAATTAACAAACAGCATGTTTTAGGTAGATATCCTATTAAAATAGGCTGAAAAAATCTATAATTGCATGTAGCAGTGCGGACTATTGTTCATATATTATGGAACTAGTAGAGTTCAGCAAATACATTAAAACATTTATACGTCAAGGTCAGAGCCGTAAATCATGCCAATTTGAGAAAAAAAAAAAAAAAAAGTAATTTTCTTTTAATATAAATCCTTTCAATTTTTTTTAGAATCTAATCACCGGTAGAATAGAGCACCAGTAATGCATAATCTCTCACATATAGTAAACTAATTTTTATTGATATTTTAAAAGCATTAAGTGACGTAATTAATTTTCATTTTTTTGTAAATCTAATTGAGTCAATAGAAAAGGGACAAGTGAAGAAATAGTCTCTACAAAACAGTTCAAAATTTCTTTGATGATAAATGATTGTGACATTTTCTATAATCTCTCTCTAACTTTTTCTTTTTTAATTATTTATTTTGTTGAGAGACTGCCTTTCTATATCATACATAATTCTAATGTATTAATTTATATTAAAAGCACTAAAAGGAAAAAGGAGAAAGGCAAAAGGGAGAAAAAAATGTAAGAATCGATTGGTGTGGGGAAGAGACTTCTTTCCACTGGGGAGAAACTACATAGACAGCTTGCAGGTTTGCATTGGTTCTTTTTTATTAATGTTAAATTGTTTACTAAGTTAAAAGAAAATATCAATATTAAACTGGTAAGAAACTATAAAATAATTTACACCACTAATGATGCTCTAATGATGCTTTAACCTAGTGGTTTATATGAGTGGAATGTATGCTTCTAAAAAAAAATCCTCTAAACATTATTTAAAATTTTATCTTTCAAATTTGCTTATTTGTTATCAATATATTTAGTTAAAAATGATGACATAGTTTATTTCAAATATAATGTAGTTTTTGCTTTATTAATTTAATATATAATATTAATGAAAAAATTTATTTTTTAGTAAAAGTCTTAAATAATATCTAATTTAGTGACAACCATAAACATAATTTTTATTTAATTAAATAAAATATTATAATTTCAGGTAAAAATTTTTACAAATAATAATAATAACGAATTATCCTTACTTTACTGTTTAATAAAAAAGTTTATTAATGTTTCCACATTAAAAGTGCTTGAGTTTATGCAAAAAAAAAATTAAGGAATTTATGCAAATTAATGGAAAAATATTTACATGAGATTTTCAACATGATATAAAGAATACCAAAACATGTGGATCATATAAGGCAGTTTAAGATATGTAATCAAACGTGAATTTTTATAAAATTTTATAAAATTATTGATTGTAAAATTACATGTATGATGGTTTTTATTAGCGATGGGCGCAGAGCAAGTATTTATTCTTTTAGCTATACTTATTTTCAGATTTGCTCCGTCTAGGTATTGTAAAATTTGACTTATTATTTGACTTGTTCTATACAAGTATTTGATCTTTCAAGTACTCGTTCAGAAATGTAATATTTGCAACTTAGTTGTCTTGACATGTTATCAATATAATATGGATCAATACCAATAATTTAAACTTATTTTATCTACATCCATGTTCAATTTGTAAGTAGAATAACTTTTACCATATATGTGAAAGTGAAGAAGTCATTTTATTTATAAATGTAGGTTAAGTTTCTTTTTAAAGTATAGAAGTATCGATGTGGAATAAAACAAAGAGAATTATGCATATATTAGGTTATTGCAGATTTTTATCTCAAACCCACTAATTAAATGTTTTACACAAAACTAAATAGAATTATGTACTTCTTATGAATAGCAAGTATTAATAAGATGAGTACTAATTTTTTTTTCAACTACTTGTTACTTGTTACTTGACTTGTATTTACAAGTAATATATTTTTGCGACTTGATACTCTGACTTGATGATAACAAATACTTGTTTTTTTTTTCCTAACGGTATGAGGCAAAGTATCAAGAACGAGATAAGTATTAAATGTTTTTTGCCCAGTCCTAGTTTTTATAATTTAATAATATAATTAAACAGCGCTAAAAATTATAATGGACAATAAAATATTATTCTGTCCCTCTTGAGAGTTGAGACCAGGTCCAAATTAAATTGAGGTCGTGTATAATTTGCCGCAGGTATTTATAAGTTCAACATGCAGTTTTAGAAATTGGTAAACTTTCTATAGTATTGGAGTATATATATAGCTGGATCAAATTTGTGGACATTTAACTTTTGAGAAAACAATCATTAAAACCTCAAACTTTTAAATTAAAGCAAAAAAAAATTCAATTTTTGTTTGAGCCAAAAATCATCAATTATTAAATACTGGTCATTTTAGCACTCATAGTTTGTTGACTCGGCCATTTAAAAAATCCAAATAGTCAACTGCTAAAATCAATTAAAAAATAAATGTTTATTAACTCTCTAACTGATATCATTTTTAAAAAATAATTAAACATTGATCAAATAACATTTTTTTGTTTATGTAAATACTTAAAACATCTTTTTTGTGAAACCATAACTCCAAATCAATTTAATCTTCTTCATTATAATTTTACAAAAGAAATATTTTAAGTGTTTACATAAGCAAAAAACGTCATTTGATCAATGTTTTAACTAATTTTTAAAATGATGTTGTTTTAAAAAGTTAACAGAGATTTATTTTTTAATCGATTTTATTAGTTGACTATTCATGTTTTTTAAATGGCCGAGTCAAAAAATATGAAAGTTAAAATGATAAATATTTAAAAGTTTGAGATCTTTTTGTTTCAAACACAAGTTCAAAGTTTTTTTTTGTTTTAATTTGAAAGTTCAAGGTTTTAAAGACTGTTTTCTCTTTAATTTTTTTTTCTCAAAAGTGATAATATGCATGTCTTGAGAGGGCCCACTTCCAAAGTTTATTTTACATATATACAGTAATATTGTAAAGTGCATTATGAAAAATGTAGTCGTATGTGGCAAGTATCAAGAACGGGATAACTACCAAGTATTTTTTGTCCAATCCTAATTTTTATAATTTAATAATATAATTAAATAACGCTAAAAATTATAATTTTTCAAAAGAAAATGTAATCGTATATGGCTCCGTGTCTGTTTCAAGTGGTTCGACACACAAACAAAAGGAAAGAGAACAAGAAAATGACTAACATAAACTTCATATATGAATAAAAATGAAAGTGAAAAGATCAAGCAGGAAATGTCAAAACATCATGAAAAAGACTGATGGAATTTTCTAAAAAAAAAAAAACAAATAATTTTGGAAAAATTTAAAATGGAGTTATCTAAAAAACGTAATATATTAAGTTTCATTATAATGGAGAGAGGAACAACACAAATGAACTGAAAGCAAAAGAAAGAAAATTCGTCCAAGCATTTAAAAATACATATCAAACTGAGATCATTTTATTTTCCACGCAATAATGCAAACGGGTGCAAGAAGTTTATGCTTCTTGTGTATCCGGCAGTACTGACTGAGAGAACGGCTGCTGAGGCAGTGGTTTAAGCTGCGAAAGTTGTGGTGGTGGCTGCGGATTTCTTGGTGAATATTGTTGATATCCATGTGATTGATATTGAGGCGACATATATATTGGCACTAGTCCGTTACTCGGCGTAGCATTTGTACCTTGTTGAACAGTCACATAACTTGAGGTCAACTGAATCGGATCTGATGACGCGTATGAATGAGGTGAGACCGGTAGATACATAATATATGGTTGGGATGTTGTCGACGTCGTTGGAACCCTAAGTTGTTCCGCAAGAAACCTATACGTGAAGCTCACAACACCTTTTTTCCCGTAAGGACCCGTCAAAGCGTGCGTTTCCAACTTCATACCGTTAGCATCATCATTGGCTGGAGGGTTTGAGCCTAATAGTTGTTTCATTGGAAGTCTGACGAATCCGATTTCCTTATCACCAAGGAAAGGCCTGTGGCTCATGAGTTCCACAAGGAGCATCAAACGCCCTTCTTGACCTAACTTTTCATCGAGTGAAAACTTGATGGTCTGGTTCCATTTAGGGTTTGTATTTGCGGAGAAAGCGACAGGGGTATTGATCCTGTCTTTAACTTTCCTGTCTTTAAGAATCGCAACTGAAGCATACACGTCCATAGCCGAGAAGGCGTTGACATCTTCAATGTCTTTGGCAAACTTGATCACAATCTCTAGGATCAGTTTGGTCGTGGTGGTTTGAAACCGAGGGGAAAATACGACGGGTTGACCTGATATTGCTGGTTCAGGGTTTGGGTAAACGGGTTGACCAATTGATAAGGAATGATCCTGAGGCATAGGAGGATAAGAATCATCAACCCGGAGTGGTTTAAACCGGTACAAGAGGCACAACCTTGCGTTGGTACTTCCTTCTTCTATGAGTTTGATAGGGCAAGTCATAGACTTCATTTTATGGACGTTACCGTTTCCAAACGGCTTTGGATCTGAGGCTAAAAGTTCTTGAACCGAGACGTTGACTTCTCCTAGGTAAAGGTCATCCTTCCGTTCGAGCAAATAGCTAAATAACTCCACCTTGAGGGTTAACCGGCCTTCACGGGCTGCTTCTTCGTTGCATGGAAACTTAACGGTGTGATTCCACGTCGGATTAAAATCACCGTCGTAGTCGATCGGTGTTTTGGCCGTTTGTGTCTTGTGAGTACCTTCACCGTGAATTGAAACGACGGCGTATACGTCCATCTTGTCAGTGGCATCGACGTGGCTGAGGTCACTGGCTGATACAATTTTGAGCTCAAGAACTGGGTTCTCTATGGCTCTTTGCAACTCCGAAGAAGCCATTTTTTTGAATATGTTGTCTTGTACTATCTTAACAAATGTGAAATAAGATATATAGAAGTTTGCGGGTGGACATCTTCTATAATTAAAATGTTATAAAACTTTAGAAAGATAACATGGATGGCATATCTCGAGTCAACGTTAGTTTAATACATACCAAAATTATAGAAAGATAGACACTGTCCATGTCGTTGCCTTGTAGGATACATATCGTATTATCACGCACCAAATTCTTGTCAAAAACTTCTACCAACATATGTACTAAGAAAGAGTTTGGATAAGTAACTGAATAAAATGGAGCTATCTTCTTGCAAAGAGTTCAACAAATGTGTCAAAACATATAGATGTGCCACGAACATCTATCTCAAATATGCGAGTATTTAGACAAATTTCCAAGGAAATATAGTAAACATGTCTATGTCGAGTGCTGTCCCACTAGCACAATTTCGTACATCCAACAACAGATGTATATGACTTGGTATTTAGGATATTCTATATATAAGAAAAAAGAGAACTCAAATATGGTTTGCCCAAAAAAAAAAAACTCAAATAAACACATCTTTTATTATTATTCTTTTTTTATCGGATGTTAATTACTGAATGAGCCAAAAGATGACAACATTTTAGAGCATCATTAACGCTACAAACCCATTTGGGTTTCTTATTTCTCTTTTTTTTTTTTTTTTTTTTTTTTTTTTTTTTTTTTTTTTTTTTTTTTTTTTTTTTTTTTTTTTTACTTTTTCTGTTTTTTTTCTTAAAAGAAAAAAAAATCTAATCAATTGCGGGCCGACACGTGTCAGTGGGACCCACGAACAGTGCAAGAGACGGTTCTTATTTAAGAGTTTTAGGAACCGTCTCTTGCACTGTTCACAGGTCCCACATGTCAGTGGGACCCGCGAACAGTGCAAGAGACCCCCTTAAGAGACCCCACGTGCTCTTAGGTGGTAAAGGACCTTATATTAGTGAAAACATTGCAATTTTGATAGTGTTGTTGCTTGAAAGTCAAGATGTGAGGAAGGTTACATGTTCTAGACGAGATCAAATACATAAAGAGTGTGTAACGTCCGACCGTCTACGATTAATTGGCTTTTCACGCCTGTTCACTTGGTTCGTGGGCCTATTTCTAATGAGTGGTGTGTTAATTTTTCGGAGGTTCACAAGTCTTGTTTACTGATCTTGCAACCACCACATAAATTTTCTTTATTTTTTTGCCACTCGCACAGTATCGCGAATTACTTTTCGATAGGTCATTCATCCTTTCACTACTCCAACCCAAATACACTTAATCTAGAATTCTAAATAGATGTATGCCCGAAAAAGTAAATGCATTTTGATGACATAGATAAGCAAATCAATTTTCTTAAGCCTTTCAATATATACCACAAATCATGATGTTACAATTCACCCCTCTCAAAGAACGCAATGTCCCGTTGCGCTCCATGATCGTTACACATGTTAATGTGAGCTCTCACTTACTCTACACTCGTTTGGGTTCGGTTCTAATACCGCTTATAACACTCCGGCCATCCACGGCTAATGGGCCTCCCATGGCGGCTCACTCGGCATGTGGGCCCATTCAGTCGTGTCTTGTTTACTGATTCTACAATCATCACATGACATTTTTCCCGTGTTTTGGCCTTATTCGCAAGGTATCGTGAATCATTATCTGATATGACTTATCTTTTCACTACTTCCGCACAAACACGATTAATTCTGGAGTTCTAAATGAATATGTGCCTAAAAAGATAAATGCACTTTGATACATAGGTAGCCAAATCAATTCTTTTAAATCTTCCAACATACACCAAACACCGGATGTTACAGAGTCCATCAGTATTCACATTTGAATAATTTCAATATTCGAATATATATTTATAGTTTTTTATTTTGTAGGATAACTCCTATTACTGATACCCTAAACATCATTTTTATATTATTTATGATGGAACGATAGATCAAGTTAAAATATTCGTTGATTCTATGAATTCCAAAGAACTGAAATTGTGATAGAGTGAAAAAGCCTTCGAAAGCTACATATATCCTCGTTGATGGAAAACTAAATATTGTCTCCCTTAGAGGCTAGAGTCGCAACGAGGCAGAGAGAAGAATCCAACATTGATATGACTGACGTCAATGACTTGTATTCTTAATTAGCTCGAGGGTTGGATCTTCTCTTTGCCTCTTACAGCTCTAAGGGAGACATTTACGGGAGAGTAATAGAGTTTTGACCCGGCCATTTAGTAACAGATAAAGGTATTATTATAAAGCTATGAATGCAGCTAGAAAGAAAGTCAACTTATGAACTACACACGCACGTATATTTTACGTTGCACGATCACAATCTCACAACGTAAAATATATATAGTCTCCCACATTGTCTGTCACTAAGCTAGATCATCATCCTGATAACTTGCAATGAAAACATGTTATATTGGGTTGAATCCGAGTTTGGTTAGGTTAACTCAAAGAATACTAAACTCGATTGTGGGTCCTTCCAAGGCGTTTTTATTGATCGGTTCTAGGTTTTAAAAGCGATTACAAGGAAGTTTAAGGAAAAGAAAGATGATCGGAGCTTTGTAAGAGCGCCGATGAAAATTGACGGAAGTTCGATCGGTTGTAAAACCTTAATCTTGCATAGTTAAAAGCGATTACAAGGAAGTTTAAGGAAAAGAAAGATGATCGGAGCTTTGTAAGAGCGCCGATGAAAATTGACGGAAGTTCGATCGGTTGTAAAACCTTAATCTTGCCGTCAGTGTTTTAGGTCTGTTTTTCGGATCCCCTTCTCGTCCTCTTTACTTGCCCTTATATACGGGTCCTGATGTCTCATTCCGTTCGCCCTAGCTCGCTCTTCCTTTGGGCCGAGAGTGGACCCGAAAGCTTAATGGGCTTTGTGGCCGAGAGTCAGTCGATCGGGCCGCTGGGTGTTTCCATCCAGCTGATCACTTGCATAGTTTGAGCCGAATATCAGTAATGCACCTGAACGAACTGANCCCCCCCCCCCCCCCTTATTGTCTCCCTTAGAGGCTAGAGTCGCAACGAGGCAGAGAGAAGAATCCAACATTGATATGGCTGACGTCAATGACTTGTATTCTTAGCTCGAGGGTTGAATCTTCTCTTTGCCTCTTACAGCTCTGAGGGAGGCATTTACGGGAGAGTAATAGAGTTTTGACCTGTCCATTTAGTAACAGATAAAGGTATTATTATAAAGCTATAAATGCAGCTAGAAACCAAAGTCAACTTTTTTTTTTTTTTTGGTCGAAACCAAAGTCAACTTATGAACTACACACGCACGTATATTTTACGTTGCACGATCACAATCTCACAAACTAGAATATTAACAAAATGACAAGTCATGGAATCAACTATGAGAGCTATCTATTTCCTCAGATACAGCTATTCATGGATCATATCTATCTCCTCAAATCTGGATAGATAGCTCTCATAATACATACTTCTTAAACGCTGCAGATCATCTTCGCTTATTCTTCGCCTCTCTCCAGTCTCACACACCTTAGACAGATCGAATTACAATAGTTGGAAATTTGTGATGACCATTGCTTTAGAATCTAAGAAAATGGAATCTCATTGACGGAACTTTTCCAAGACCATATGAATCTGATTCATTGATCAAGATCTGGAATCCATGAAATAGTATGGTTAAATCATGGCTTCTATAGCCATGTTGTGAATCAGGAAACATCTGAGATCATATTGTATTCCAAAGATGCTCCAAAATTTTTGTCAGATCTATTCAAAAGATTTCAAGTTAGGAACGTACCTAATCTATCAACTAGACCAAGAAATCTTAGAATCTTCTATATCAATGACTAATGGAGCCATCAGCCTCTTATACAAAGATGAAGACTACTGGCAGCACTTTGCAAGTACCACTGTAATTGTAAGTTTGGAAAGGTTAATGAACTCTTGAACAAATCATAAACAAGTAGAAGTGTAGAACCATCCAATTTCTTATGGGGGGTAAACAAATATAATGTGAATATTTTGTGGTCAAATTATGAACAATAATCATTATCCCAATATGGGATCCATATAAAACATGTTAGACAAGGATCAAAGTAAAAAAATGTTGGAACTACGGCTAAATGATATGTGCTTCCAGTGGAAAATAAAATTCAGCTCATACTTCTCACTATGATGAAAGTATATCTGCAATCCCACTTATCATCAAAGGCCTTGTCATGTTTGTATCCACTATGGAGTAATAGGTCATCTCAATGACTGTTGTTACAAACTTAATGGTTTTTCTCCTTGAGTGACATGAAAAAGAAATGTGTATTCTCTTCAAACGGCTATGTCAGCTCATGCTCCAAAACCTACTCGTACAAACATGACAACTCTCACTACTCTAGACACTCATTTTCAAGTGATCCATAGCTTGGTTGGAGGATCAGATAAACTGAATGGCAATATGAAAAATACACAAATTCAAAACATGATTTCTTAGATATTCAAAAAAAAAAAAAAACATGATTTCTTACCTTAGTTTGAGACTCCAATCCTCTGGCCTTATATCGACTCTAGTTATCTCTCAAGCCTCTACTTCAACCTTCGTATTAAATATCTGACAGTTATCTTGTATATTCCTTTCTCTTTAACCACCTACCTTATACAACATACTCACTTCAAAATAATTAGAAAATGATATCACTCCTCGTTCTTGGATCACAGATTCGTGTGCCACCCATCATGTGTCAAATTCTGTTGATATACTTCTGAGATTTCAAGATCTTGGGAATTCCTTTGTGAAACTTTCTAGTGGAACTACAATGAGCATTGTCGGCATAGGAACCAAACTCAAAATATTTTTGTTGACAAAACTCGAAGTATATATATATATATATATGCTTATAATTATATATTTAGCTGTAAAAAATTCTTCAATTTAGAGTGTCTACATCAACAAAATATTTGCTTTATTTTAAAAAATATATTCATTTTACTCTTCAAATTGTAAATAGATCTTGACATGCATTTTCAAAGAGTGACATCAATTTTTCATTGACAAAGATTTTATTTAATAAAAAATATATTTATGTTCACAATTTATGTTTCTTACGATTTGTATATAATTTATATGTAAATTTTTGTAAATGATTTATTTTAATACTTTTAGATAGACTAAAATTTTGGGTCTTCAGAAGAATTCTAATCCATGCTTAACATAAAATTTTAATTAAAAAATTTGAAGGTTATAAGAAGAATAAATGAGTAGAAATTCCAATTTTATTAAAATTTAATGTTTTACCTTTTGATATTAAATTTACGAATAGTTACTGAACCCAGTTTGAGATGTTGAATATATTCACCACTAGAGTATATCTTTAATAAAAAAAATTAAAGATCTATTTATAGTTATGTTATAAAAGATTTTAATATTAAAATAAAAAAAATGTTGTAAGTTTAATCTGAATTACTTTGATTTAAAATACTTTATATTTATAAAATAGAATATTTCAATATATAAAATTTGTTTATATTTTAATATTTTTAATTAAAATTAAATTTAAAAATGAATAACTATAAGTAGATAATAATTAAATAGGACACCATATTCATTTAATCTATTTCACATTTTTTATTTTAATAACTTGCACAATTCAAAATTCAATATATATTTTTATGACAGAGGAATTAACATGTTCGTTCAAACCGTCTTCTACCTAATAAATGTTTTCCATGTTTTATGGCATGACTCTTGATAAATTACAATCTTTAAAAATATTAATTATAACCTGTTCAACCATATATAATAATAAAATTATACTGAAACTTGGATACCCAAAACATAATGGTAAATATATTAATAATTCTTAACGAGCCTTTAAAATGAACATAAAATGAATGTATTAGTTATATCGTTACTTTTTTTTTTCTAATATCGGTACTTAATGTCTATGCGATGATGATCTAGCCAAATGAGTGATCTTCATGAAAAATCATCAAGATGTTGATCTGGCCAAGTGATATGTCGTCATAATAATGATCTTGATGATGTGGTCAGGTGCAAAACTGCACAGATGCGTCATATGTTTAGTTATTGATGGAAAATTCCTATAATGCAATTGAGCTAATATTTTAACATATGATAGGGCTTTGAATTGGCTTTCAGATGTCGCCAGTTTAAGATCAATCTATCGGTTATATCTAATATTATATACTTCCTCCGTTTCAAAATGTTACATATTTTAGATTTTTCAAACAGTTTAATAAAACACATTAAATTTGCATAATTTTCTGTGATTATCTTTTTCCCATAATTTTAAGCCAATAAAAATTCAGTAAGTGCAATTAATTTTTTTGAAATTTGCAATTCGTTAATAAAACATGCATTGAAAATATAAAAAATAGATCTTTTTGAAACAAAAAAAATCTCTAGAATATGCAACTTTGTGAAACGGAGGGAGTATGTTTTATTGAAGAGTGGTATGTCTGCCTCTCGAGAAAAAGTTGTTGAAGAGATGAAGTAATGTCGATCGACGATACACCTTTGGTGTCGATCGACAGTGATGCCAAAATACGGACCAAAACTATTTTATGACCGACTGAAGCCCAGAAGCTACCACAAGTTACGAGAATACCCTTGGACGACTTAAACCATATTTATATATATTTTCTAAGCCATTGTTGACGACTAAACTTTCTTTTATTCATTGTTTTTAGGTTAGGAAAGAAAAGAAAAACTCATTCAGAATCCTCTTGGAACTCTTTTGGTTTCTTATTTAGTTTTATTTATTTTATATTTATTCAGCTATGATTTATGTGACAATTATCATGCTTGAGTAGATTCGTCTGCTAGAGTTAGGTTTTCTAAGGTTTTGATGTTCTTCTAATTTATAGAACTGCTAGGGTGATTTATTGTATCCTTCATATGATTGTTCTTAGTGCTTTTCTTAGAGTAATTAACTAGAAACCTGATCATAGGGTAGTTAGGCGCACGCGAGAGCATGGTCTATTACGTGAACTGAATCATGCTGAGCTAGGTTGTTTGATACATGCTAGAGCTGGTCTAGGCATCTAATGAACATATTGATTAGGGCGATAATGTTTGCCTAAGGCAACGTCGATCGACACTCATACCATAGCATCGATCGATGCTCGATTCGTGTTGACATGCTAGAGCTGAAACTCTAGAGTTAGTCAATAGATTAGACTCGCAAAGAGAGATGGTCGTCTTTTGTATTAGATATCGAATTCTAGGATCAAACCCTTAACATCTATACATTGAATTCTAGAACCTAAATGAAACTCTAAGTCTAA
Source organism: Sinapis alba (assembly GCA_012274485.2). NCBI lineage: Eukaryota > Viridiplantae > Streptophyta > Magnoliopsida > Brassicales > Brassicaceae > Sinapis > Sinapis alba. Next base: position 71,999 of record MU106261.1, read on the forward strand.
CAACCCATACTTTCATCACAAACAACTCATTAATCTATCGAATAACTATTTGTTCACATTCTTTTACTTTATTTATTTCATTAATAACATATTTGCCTAGTTTAATCGTGATTGATTGAGTTTATTGTGTGCTCACGCTTTCTATGGATTTGATCCGTAAGTATTACAACTGAATCTTTTATTTAAGAGAGTAAAGTCACTCTTTAAAATAATTTGAGTGATATCATTTGCTTCCATGAAAATTTGAAATTAAAATGCCAAAAAGGCTCGTATAGTGATTTTGTTTCTGTCAAATAACTGTGTAAAGATATTAATATATTAGTGCCGATGTAGGGTTTTATAAGATTAATATAGGTATGATATCTTTATAATGAAAAGCAGAGTCTTTAAATTTATTTTGTTCTAAATTTAAACACAGTTCTTAATTATTATTTGCGTTAATTTGATTTTACATATTTGGAATGACGTTTGACAAAATATTAAATGATGCATCTGGAGTACAAAGATAATAAATAAATGCATATACTCTCTCTTTTTCTGTCGTTTTAACTTTTTGCACACACAGATTAAGAAAACATTTAATTTTGCATATTTTCTATAGAAAAATATCATTATCCATATATCTAATCATATTTCAACCAATAAAAATTAAAACTGAAAAATAAAATCAATAAATTATGCATTAAAATCCTAAAATGACACTTATTTTGTAACGAATTTTTTTCTCTAAAACGACACTCTTTGTGAAAAGGAGGGAGTATCATGCATCCATGTCTACAATTAAAAACGTAAATTATAAATACCAATTCTTATGCCAACAAACAATANAAAAAAAAAAAAAAAAAAAAAGATTCCACACCACATAATCACTCACAGTCACACTCACACTCACACTTAGATGTAGATTTTCTTTCCACAGAACAATTTTCAGAAATATTCTTGAGATTTCTCAAATGCTTTTTGTTGATGATCTCTTCCTCAGCTTGCATCTGACTCTTTAGCTCCTTCTTCTAAGAGGGATACGCAATGATAAGCCACTGAACATCATCGATGTCCCTAACTTCATATCGAGCAAAGCCAGCTTCTTTAATGACAAAGTCCCACTCTTTCAGAGTTCTTTCCTTGCCTGTGCTTGTGTGAACCATCATTATCATATCAAGTGCCAATCTCACATACTCTAATTTTTCATCTCTCTCTTCCATTTTCATCGTTTCTTTCTTTTCTCCGACCACCGGTTCCACTATTAATACTTTTCCAGTTTTTGGTGGGAGCGCTTCTTTACAGTTCTTCAGTATTTTTATGCAGTCTTCGTCTCCCCAATCGTGTAACACCGACTGTCAATAATTTATCACAAAATTTTATTCTTAGAAGTCCATTAAAAGACTTGGTATCCTGTTTTATATTATACTAGGTGGTTGCCCGCAAATTTGCAGGTAAAAATAATTTTAAAATTTTATATAATATAATATTTTATGTGTTTTTGATCTGCAATAATATATTTTAATATTTTAAAATTGAATGTGATTTTTTGGTAGATAATTATATTAATAAATATATTATATTTATTAATACTTTTTAAATTCTTAAATACGATTTATGTAGTATTTAGTTAGATTTTTTACATCTTTTACAAAACAATATTTCATTAAATTATTTTATAACATTATCGGTAAAACATGCATATATATAAAGTTTAGTTAGTTTGTAGATCAAATTTTTTGTTCATGAAAGTTATTAAAATCCAAAAACATGAACTAATGTGACAAATAGATCCGCACTTGCAATCAAAGTATAAACCACAAAATTGTTAAGAAGAAACATAACTATATATATGTGAACTCTCTTAATTTAATAAAAAGTTAAGAATATGAAAAATTCATAAATTTAGAAATATACTTTTATTCATAATATTCTTTGGATTGTTTTTTATGATTGGTGTAATTTTAGTGGTTATTTTGCTTTTAGATAAAAAAAACATTTTTTGTTGTTTTAAAATTTTTTGGAAAAGGTTTTGAAAATAATAAACTTGTGAATGAAATAGTATTTTTCATTGATTCTGAGTTGATTAAATTTTTATAACATCTTATAAAGGAAACTATACAATTATAAATAATTTATAAGATATTTACAAATTTTCAATATTATGAATTATTTCTCAGAATTTTTAAAATACTTATAAATATTTTCATAAATCCTAATAAATGGTTTTATAACTCAAGAAAATAAATTTTTATCTACGATAAATAATTTATAAACTTAAAAAATAATTTAAGAATTTTATAAAATAATTTTCTAAATACTTATCGATGATTTTTAATTTTATATATTGATTTGTAAACTTTTATTACTGATACAATAATCATTACTGATGATTTAAAACCTTAAAAATGATTAGAAATATTTATATAATTATAGACGATCATATATCTTTTATAAACCATTATTAATGAATCAATATAAATGACTTTATTTTTTACGAATTATATTTTAATCATTAGAGATGATTTTAAACTAATGTAAATAATTGATAAAGTCGTTGTTATATGATGCATTAATATTTGTTATAATATGATTTTATTAAAATTATATGTTTTATATATGTATATTATGACTATTAGTGAAGAAAAATAAATGATGAGGTGTTATATAAAATTTATATAATTACTACCATTAAAATTATATGCTTTATATATGTATATTATGACTATTGGTTCTATGATTATCTTTTTTAGATTTAATTAAAATAAATAAAAATTAAAAATTATTGACCAATGAAATTATAAGGATTTTTTTCAAATTGTTTGTATGAATGACACGTCAGCAAAAGTCATTAAAGTGACTTCTCAATTAATATATAGAAGAATATATATATATATATAGTCCAAGCTTAAGAGAAATAGTTTAATGATATACATACCGAGATCATACATACCTCTCCGCTGAAGCAAGATATATATTATAAACTTAAAAAGATATATAAAATAATATAATAATAATCCATTTTATAATTTTATTCTCAAATGTATTTTCTTTAAATGTCCCATTTTAGTTTCACAGAAGTAGTTTCTAAAAATAAAGAAACAAATGTTGGTTTATTGTTTTCCAATTAGCTGTTCTTGATAGTTCTTATACAGCGTGTGTTGCTTCTCTTTTTTTTTGCTAAATTATACAGCGTGTGTTAAAGTAGTAGTTCAGTTATAAATGATTAAAAAGCTAAAATAAAAATGAGTCGAGCACTAATTATATGTAAAGTTCTTTTTGGGAATCATTATAAATGATTTTAGTGAATACTAATTAGAGAAATAATCTAGAATAGTTCTTAAAAGTTTTTGTCACAAAAATAGTATTCAAAAAAGAAAATGATCAAAATAGTTCAAAGGTAAATATATATTTGTATCTTTAGAGTTAACTAATCTAGACTTAGGGTTTAAACTTAAGAGTAGGATTTTCGTGTTAGGTTTTCAAATTTTTTTAAAATAAAATATTAAAGTTTTTTTAAAAAAAAAAAAAAAACTATTTTAGTTATTTTTTTAGTACATTGTGACAAAAATTTTAAAATATGCTATTTGAGAGAATTATCCTACTAATTATTAATCAAAAGAACTAAAGATATATGTAATGAATCTAACCTTGATGAAAACAGCATCGCATGCAGGAATGGAATCAAACATATCTCCACCAACATTCTCAACATTATCCATTGCTTGAACAACTTCCACAACATGAGGAAGATCAAAGTTAATTCCTCTGATCCAAGGAAACTCCTTAACCAATATCCCCATCGTGTCTCCGGTACCGCCTCCTACATCCACCACCGTAGCCACGCCGTCAAATAAGCCGTGACAAGCTCTGGCTACAAGTGGCACCACGCGCCTTGCTTCACAAGCCATGGCCTCATTAATCAGTTCACTGTGGCGCGGATTGTCCTTTGCGAACGACCATAACTGTGAGATAACAAACTAAGTCCCACATTGGAGAATTAGACAAGAAGTGTCTAATATATAAAGAGATGTCCAACTCTAATTAGTACGAGGCCTTTTGGGAAGGAGCCCAAAAGTAAAACCATGCGGACCAGCCTCTTAGGCCCAAAGTGGACAATATCGTACTAATCGGACAATAAAGAGTTGGACATGGGATTTCATGATCCCAACAATAACTCCTTACCATGCACCGCATCAAAAGGCGGAACCGAACCGTTGAGCGGCGAAGAGATAGCTGAGCTCAGTTTCAACCATGGAGCGAGCATCTCTGGACTTGATTCAAGGAGAAGCATTGGAGCCATTGACTTGCCGTCACGTTTAGTGATCATCATACGGCGAGAGAGAGGCGTGTTGGTGTAGCCTGTGGCAAGACCATCTTTTGTGGAGACTTCTTTGAAGAGTCCTTGGTGCACAAGAAACCTCATTATACGGTGGAGATGTGACGGAGAGGCGGAGGTGGCAGAAGAGAGTTCAGTTAGGGTCATTGGCTGGGACGAAGGATGGTTTTCAAGGGCTTCTGGTACTTTAAGATCAATTGCACACTTGGCAGCTGCAATATCTGCAAACCCAAAGAGGTATCTCCATATGTCTAGAGAAGCTTTAGCTTCTTCATCTAATAAGTTTCTTTTATTTTCTTCCATTTTGTTTTTACAACTCTCTTTTTTACGTGTGAAAGATTTTGTAAAGATGAGTGATTGATATTGAAGAATCATGTTGGTTTTATAATGATTAACAAATGAGGATACGATAGTAATTTCGAAACATTGTTCTTATAATGGTTACCAAATATGTAATCATAAATAGTTATGTGCTTGTATATTATAAATCTTTTCTTTTTGTCGGCCATTGTATTAATTTAGTCCAGATAGTAGCTAAAAGCAGTGCCGTTTCAACATTTTACTTTTTTCTTGATTTTCTAAGTTTATTTAGAATTTTATATTTTTGTTATTCACGTAAAAAAAAATAGTGTCATGTATACAATAAAAGTTTTCGCTTAAAATATGACATTCTAAACGGTCGCTTCCTAACCTATGCATGAGGCCGGCCCTGTCTAAAAGGTACACAATTGTTAAAAACCAATCAAAATACTCAATAAGTAGTAATGTTACAAAAATTACACGTTTTATCACAAAAATAATTTTTTTTTAAAAATAGTTCTTTTCATTTTTTTTCTTAAATATTTGAAACTCCACCTTCAAAATCTTACCCCTTAATTTTAAACCATAAATCTAGATTAGTTAACCCTAAAGTTATAAGTGTATATTTACCTTTTTAACAAAATATTTCAATCATTTTTCTCTTTAAATACTATTTTGTGAAAATTAACTAAAAATGACTATCTTAAATTTTTTCTCAATTACCTATAATAACTAGAAATTTTATCTCTAGAGATTAAAGAGAAGACTGTCAAGAACAACACACATTTAATCCTAATTTTATTTATTTTAAACCTCTTTAGTTTTCCAAGTTTTATTTATTTTGTAAGATAATATATTAAGTTGTATTTCTATAGAATTTATTGTTAAATGAATAATAAACATCAAAATTTATATCATATTTCTATTTACGATATGTTAATAATTTATCGACATGAAATTTTAACGACTAATTAAGTAATATTCAAAATCCTAAGAGCAGTTAAAACTTAAAGTCCAAAGCTTTAAAGGCTAAGTTCTTTCTGGACAACAAAAACAAAACTTTGATTTAGACAATTGTTTAAATTGGAAGCTACGTATCAATGTAGATAACATATGACTTTTGATTTTTTGTGCTTGTTGCTAATTTGTTGGAATAGTATTTATTGCACGGGGTATATGTGAGATCGTGAAGAGATTGAAGAAAACATTTTAAATCTCTGAAACTCCTTTTTGTGGATGGAGAAAGCAGCCAGTCAGCCTGTGTTCGACGCAATTTTCACCAGTTCCATGCAATCTGTTTCGAATGCAACCTCGGTTTGCTGGAGATAATCTTACATTCCATTGTCGAGATCAATGCTTTAAATTTCAAAACTCTTATGTGTATTTTTTGCTTCCATCAACCAGTGCCGGTCTTAAGTTTTGGAAGACTAAAAGCGATGAAAAAAATGGACTGCCTTTCGTATTAAAAAAAACTTGAACATATATAAAACTCCAAAATGAAACAAAAACATAAATATTCAAAATAATAAAAATAAATAAAAATACTTTGTTCTTCAAAAATATTTTTTTTTGCAGTCTTATTCGCCAATTCATTTATCAAACTTGTGTAGTCCAATTTTTTTAGTCATTTTCCTTTCAATCGATATGATCGTCAAACCATTTAATATCTCTTGTGACATACTCGACCATAGATAAAATTTTATGATTTTTAACTTCGAAAAGTTTCTTAATGCCGATGTAACTGAAACATGAATTTTCATCATTATTCGATATGCAGTCCACGTACTTGGATAACAAGTATCTACTTTCTTAAGAAAATTCAATATCTCAGCAGCCTTCTAAAATATTTGTTGGTAAACTCCTTCGTAAAAGCTTTAACTCCATAAATAATTCATTATCATCAATATCATGATGATTACCATTCTTGAGAAAACCTTCAAGGTTAACACAAGAAACCATCAATTCATCATCATTTGTCAACTTCAGTTTTTTCAGATCAAACAAAAATCCAAAAGTTTTTTCATACTATAGAGCTGATCAAACCTTTTTCGAAAGAAACCAAACTTTGATCCACAATTTTGATGAAGTAATTGATTCTAAAGTTTTCTTCTTATGTAAATATTGCTTATTTTAAATGAATTGTTTTGCTTTCACAGAGAATGCATGATCAATTTCCATAGCAATAGCAATTTGTTCAGGTTATACTTTTGCTGCTTGGAAACTTGTTTCTCTGTAGTCTTTAAAAAAAGAAATAAGATCTTTCACTTGGGCAATAACAATATCAATATCCATATGTTTTGATTGTAGGATCTTGCTTACTTAGTTAACAACAAACCAAAGTTCATATCAAATAATCATTCCAACCAAAAACTCAAAGCTTCCAATCCCATAAATTTCACTCATTGCAAGAGACTTGGTTTCACTTCTTGTTCCTGGATTTGCACTGTTTTCAGCCAAGTAAATCAAAGCCTCTCGTATTTGTGGAGCCTAAAATCTTATTTCTTTAATACTTTTGATGTGGCTTTTCCAGCGAGTTTGTGATAATAGTTTTACTGTAACACCATTCACAATCTCTCTAAGAACTTCACAGTTGTTTGTGGAAGAAGCAAACAAAACATTGATGTGCTGAATAATTCCAAAAAATGATATTGCTATCGATGATGAGGAAGCGATATCAAAAAGTAAAAGATTCAGATTAGGACAACCACATGGTGTGTAGCCAGCTCTGGGATTAATTTCAAGCAACCTGTTTTGTACTCCTTTAACTTTCCCTTTCATGTTTGATCCATAATCATAACCTTGCCCTCTAATGTCATCTATACTCAGCCCAAGACTATGCAACACATCTTGAAGGGTTTCAAAAAGACCTTCTCATGTTTTAACTTTACATTGAAGAATGTCAAAAAAAAAATCTTCAATCTCTGGAGGTCTCAGAAATATCCACACATTCGATAACCATGGACATTTGTTCCTGATGACTGATATCATGAGTGGTGTCAAGAATAACTGAAAAATACTTTGCATATCAAATCTTCTTTAAAATTATTTGTTTAATCTCATTCCCATGCATCTCTAATCAACTCATTCTTAGTCATGTGACTGAGATAATGATAATGAGTGTCACACTTCTCGATACATGCCTAAGAAATTTCTATTACCATCTACATGGATCTTATCACTACTTCCACGAAATGCAACATTTTGTTTAGCAAGACCTTTTACCAATGAAACTATCGTTAACAACACATCTCTCCAGTGTATTTCCTCTTTGATAATCTCTTCTTGAATATGCTTATAAATTGTCTTATTCTTCTGTAATCTCTCTCCCAACTCCATCCAGTGAATCATGCATGTGATATGCTTATAACCTTTTTCATGTTTTTTAAGTAGTTTCGAGACATTTTTCCAATCACCAGACCTAGTAGTTTCTAACAAATATATTTGCAAGTTTGTCTTGCATAACTAACTTACAGCTAAAACAAAATATTTTGTCTTTCACTTTTGAGTAAAGTAACCATCGCATATTTTGCTTTTCTCCATTTTTTATTTTTCTAGTATAAGACGAATGAGAAAAACATATGCCTATATATCTTTTTTACTTGATTAAAAGATTGTGGCTTATTATTCTAGCCACAAAAATTATAAACTCAATTATAATTTTTAAAATATGAATCTACTAAACTAATTAAATACTAAACTATATATAATATTACTTAATTTTAAACAAACAAAAATTATATTAAACATTAGTAGAAGCTTCCTTACAAAGGCCATTTTACACTTTACAAAAAATAAGAGAAGTGTTTTAATCAGTCATGTTAGACTGTACCAAAAAGGATTAAACAAGCCATTACCAAAAGATAGAAGAGATTTTATAACCTTCGATCAACATAATCAACAACTTACCAGCATCAAGATTCGAGATGTGGATTGTTTGGCTGCATTGTATAAGGGACTGGTGCTTGAGCAGTAGTACATGTTCCTTGCGATTGAGAAGTAGGAGGTCTGCCTTGCGCTTAAGCACTAAGAGGTTGTACTCTCTAATGAGTAGGAGGGACATGTGCTTGAGTATTGGTACTCGGACGAGAAGCTTCTAGTTGGGCTAGGATATTCTGGAGGAGATGATTGATTGTAGCCCTTGTTGCTGTCATATCTTCGTTCATGCTTGCTATGTCTTCTTTAACTTCACCATCATACACAACCCCAAGCCGAGGTTGTGAGTAAAAAAAGATGGGACTTTTCCAGATGGAGTTGGGCTCCCGATATTGGGCATTGCCGAGTCCATATACTTGGCCCTTTTTAGGCTTAAAACACCTTGAAATTAAAACCAAACACACATAAATGTAAACACATTAGAAAATAAAATAACTTAAAGTACCATCAAGGCTACACATAAACATATTCAATATTCCACACAAACATATACATTCATGATATACCTTGTCTTTATAGATTCTAACTATACTAGAACTCTGGTTTTAGAATCTATTTACGTGTTTTGGAGTCGTTTTAGGGTCTTTGCAGGTTCAAGTTTACTTTGGAGCATTTTGGAGATTTAAAAAAAAATTAAGATGCAGAACTGCGAAGATGTGTCAAAGATTTAACAATAGATGGAGAACTTCCCACTGATTGATAAAGCTCATATTTTGAAAAAGATATATTATTGAGTTAACTTTCAAATACCACCGGTTTGAGGTTGATCCATTGGTTAGATCAAAGATTATGTGCATTTTACTTAAGAAATGTTTGTCTGGCGCGCAAGAGGAAGCTGCTGAGATTCTGGTGTGGTGTCGAGCGACACAACATGGGTGTCAAAAGACACCAACCTGTTCAGAAACCGACTTTTTATTTAATGAAGTTTCAAGAATTGCAAGTTGACGTAAAGTTTCATGTATTTACACAAGGTCTTTGAACGTATTTAAACATATATTCACTATTTTTCATCCATTGTTTAGACTAATCTTTAATTTAGATTTGAAAAGAGAGATTATAACTCATTCAGAGATTGATTTTGAACTCTTGTTTTAATTCATCTATGATATTTATTCAGACCATGATTTGTGTTATTGCTTTCATGTCTGAGTAGATCACCTTGTTAGATTTAGGGTTTTATAAGATTTAGGATGAATTGCTAATTGATAGAATTGTTAGGGTGATTCATCTTGATTTCTTTTAAACCTAGATTCAGATTGATAACATGAATTCTAGATCATAGGATAGTAGTGAGGCACGAGGTTGTAATCAATTACCTAAATTGAATCATGTTAAGCTAATATCTTATTCGCAACGAGAGTTGGTCTCGGTGTTTAGTAGAACAAATCGAATCTTAACATTACATGTTTGTCTGAATTGTTTGGATCCACAACGGGAGTTGATTTTCTAGGATCTAGACATAGATAGTCTCCACATTGAAAGCTGGTTGACTTTACTTTTAAGTGATTTGAGTTCTAAAATCGTTCGTAACAAATCCCTAGTATCTATTGAGTGTATCTCTGAATTAACTGTTGATTTTCCTAAGCTAGTGCTTCTCCCATTGCTTACACCTCTCTTTTATTAATTGATTGTTTATTGCTTTCTATTATATTAACCTAGTTTAATCCAAAACTAAAGTCTATTGTGTGAAATATTGCGTCTTTGTGGATTTGATCCGTAAGTGCTACAATGAATTTGAGCATATCAATTCACATCAAACACATTCAAAACCAAACACTAGGCAAATTAAAACCCGAACATATTCTAAGTACATTCAAAGCAAAATACATTCTTAACAAATTATAAACCTTAACACATTTTTGTGGCAAACATAACATATTATATACCAACACAGAAAATAACATATTGTAAAATATTGTAACTCATACATTAAGATATGCTTTGTTTAAAAGCAGGCGAGAAGGAGATGATGTTGCGCTAAAAATTTGTGATGATCCATCAGAATTAGAAAGTTTTGTGGCTTCCAACTCAGGTTCAGTAACGAATTCCTCAATAGGGTAGTCTGCATAACGAATTCCTAAGGTTCTGATGTGTATCAGTGGTTCATCCGCAGCATACTCGACCAGTATAAAAGCAAAGACAAATAACAACATTAGAGAAAAATCCATGGTAAAATAAAATCTTGTAATGAAAATTTACCATATTAGTCAAACATTTTAAGAGACTGAAGTCCTAAAAATACTTGTGGACACCTTTATCCATAGGATTAAAGTTAAGACATATTGCACTCTTCTTACAAATTGGTTTTGTTGCCTAAATCTCCATCAGATAATCTCAATTGATTGGTACAGTTATGTTGAAGCAATATACAACCTCAAATTAGGACATTTTTTGCTGAGTGTGTCATCTTGGAGATGTCCACCACAACATAAATAAAAATAGATGCATCATTCACCTTAGCACAAAGTATAAGTGTGTCATCTTGGAAAATTTGTCCACCACAACAAAAATAGAAACTTTGTGGTTGATCCTGGATAGACACATATGTAATTTAGGTAAAATAGTTTGCCGACACTTCAAATAGTTTTGTCAGAAACTACCAAGTGAATCAACTGATACTATCTGAAGAGGCAAAAGACACATCTTTTTAATTCCCATCAACTTTTGCATTACATTAAACTCCATTAAGGCAACATAAGTACAACTTTAGAACTTACATGTCTGTAAGACTGTAACACATGTTTACAAACTAAATTATGAATTACATGAAAAAATCTCATGCAAGTGTGAACGCGATACTCATCACTAGAATTTTCCCTTTCTCCGCTTCAACTCAGCTACCACCACCGTCTTCTTTACCACAAAGCCTTATTCTTCAAAGCTTTTTACTCCATCAGCTCCAATCTTCCGCCTAATCTACCGCTACAAATCAAGACTTTTTTCCACACCAGTTGGCATAACAGGAAAGATTCAATTGACCTAAAAGAGATTATTTTTGCTGAATTATCTTTTCAGGATGCTGACTCTACTAAATATCTTTCAGATATACAAAGGTAGATCTAACATTGCATCTTCCTTATCATCAAAGATACTTTATCCTTTAGCCAGACATAAGCTCCTATGAAGATGAGTAAAGATTGATTCTTCTAGAAAGGAGTAAATTCATATCCGAAAAAGATAGTATTCCACTTATAGCTAATAGGATATGATGATAGAACACATCTTTTCTATATTTAAATCAACTGCAAAATTTACAACTTTTTGGCCGATTATATTTATTAGACTTTTCTATATGGATCATTAGTCTCTCCTTTTCACTATTTTCATGTGATATTTTTCTAGTCTTTTGACTCATTTCAAAAACTTTTTACTCTTTCAAAAATTTATTAGTTAAATATAAAAAATGTATGAGAAGTTTTTATGAAAACCTTAACTAAGAAACAATAAATCAATACTTGTTTTGAGAAATTATATGAACCATTTCTAAAGAATCTATTTTCAGTCCTAAAAGTACCCTAAAACGTACAATTCATTACATTACTTTGAAACTAGATCATGTAATATTTTAGATTTTAATAAACTTTTGTCATTTATGCAGAAAACCAATCATAACTGATAATTTAAAAAAACTTTCCAATAAAATGAGTACATATTTATTTCAAAATACGCGAGTAAGCAAAAAAAACACCAGTCATAATGAATTATGATTTTGAATACTGGTGGAAAGTTATATATATTTCTTAATATTCAGTGGATTAACTGTACTATAAAGCAGAATAAAATTAACTTTAAGAAAAAAATTATATTTACATAACAGTTGTGATAAATGGACCTTTAACCAAACACAAACACGTGATTTCCATATTTTATATAATTTTGTTTCCTAATGTGGAAAACAAAACATAAAGGTACTAGTTAGAAAAACTTAATTAAAATAATACAACTTTATTTCGAAATATTTGCGTAAGCAAAAACAAAATACCAATATCATATTTGTCAATATGATTACAGCAAGGATTTTTATATATTTTTTGCTGTAGTGGAGAGGTATGTACTATGTATATTAATTAATTCTCTTTAAGCTTGACCATACTATAAACAGTATTAGTATGCTAAAAGAAAAATTAGGGGGAAATGTATATATATTAACATAATAATTGTGGTAATGAAAAAAAAGAAGCAAATACAAATATATGTGTAATAAATGACGACACTGATGTAGGGTTGGGTAAATAAACCGAATCCAGTCCAATATAAATAAATATAAACCGATTTGAATCCGATACAAATATAGAATGAATTTTACTTTTAGATATTTTGTGTTATGGGTTTTACCAAAACCGAATCCAAATGGATATTCAAAAAAACTAAAAATTTAAAATTCTAAAAAATAATTATATCAAACCATCTCAATTTCTTATATGTATCCAAAACACATTAAAATATTATTAAGTATCCAAAATAATTATTTTTTATATAAAGAATTAATTCATATACTTAATCTAATATATATTTTATTTGGTCAGTATTAATTTTTTATGTTTGACAATTGCTTTCAATTATGAATAATTTTATTTTTGAAGTTTAAACATGAATGCTTTTTAAAGTGTAAATAGTGTTTCTTGCTAGTTGTTAATTTTGATTTTTTTTTTACATTTCATTATATATGATTTTCGTTAGTACAAGGTTTTAGTTTGTTATAAATCATGATTTGTCTAATGTTATCATGTATAGTTTAAGGAAAGGTCTCATATTGTTGATATACAAGTATCCCAGAGTTATTTTGAAGGACAACAATATAGTTTAAAAATCCTGCGAATACATAAATTTATTGAAAAGATTGTAAATATATTGAGTTTAATCAAGTATAGATTAATATTTTTAGATACGATAATCCGATTAATATCTGAAACCGAAATTATTTTAGGTTCAACCGGATTTTGGAAATATAAGTAAACCTGAAACGAACCCGATTAAACCGAATCAAATATGATCCAAACTTTTATAATATTCGAATGAGGCTTAAATTTATGAATTCGAAAATTTGAAACTTGAATGAACCTTAACCGAAATCCGATTGGAACCCTGAATGTCCAACTTTAACACTGAGTGTTACATGACTGGAGGGAGACAAAAACTACATGCAAATATTGAATAACTATAAAGAAGCGTTCCGACCGAAGACCCAGAAAAATATTGGTAGTAGAACTAATGGTCGGAGAAAAGAAAAAAAATGAAAATGGAAATGNAGAGAGAGAGAGAGAGAGAGAGAGAGAGAGAGAGAGAGAGAGAGAGAGAGAGAGAGAGCTGGAGAATGTGAGATTGGCATTTGATGGATACCTAGACATGGTGATCGATCATGGTTCACACAAGCGAAAAATGACTATGTAAGAATGGGATTTTGTCACTAAAAAATGTTTAGAATTGATTAGAATGATTAGAATACTAAGAAGTCTTTCAATTATAAATTATTTAGTATAACTAATTTAAATTTATACATCATAAATTTTATTAATTGTTATTATAACAATTTAAGAAATGTTGTTAGAAAAATATTTTATCATACTAAGAAGTCTATTAAAATAACTAAAACCAACATTGGCTCATCGTCTATCTTTTCCCACAAATCTTTTACTCATAGTTATTATTGTTATATTATTATTTGGAACACACTCCTAGCTTTATAATACACAAACGATATCCTTTTAAATACAGGACCATCATAACTGACCAAAGAAGTTATTTTGAATTTCCGGTAAAATTTGCAACAAATAAAGTATGACCTTAACGATAATATGAGAGATGATAGGAAGAATATTAATATGTATTCATCAATCCTAAATATACTATGTAATAATATAAATCAACAAACTGAAAATAATGAATTTTTTACAAATTATAACAGTTATGAATAATATAAACTACATAGATTATAAATGAATAACTATGGAAAGTATCTACTAAGTTCTTTATTGATATAGTTAATAAATCTTCATGTAAGACTGCATAAAATCAACAAAAATTATTTGAATTATCATAAATTAATTTTCAATATAATTTCATGCAAACATTATAATATTATCTATTGAAATATATTATACAGTCATCAATTTTATTACTATCCATTCTATATTTCTATATTATTATTAGTTCAATAAATAAAATACTACATACATTAGTTAAAATTAATTAAATGTTTATATTAGGTAAAAAAAATTTAATTAATGTAAATTATAACTTATCCATCATTATTGTGAAATTAAATTTAAAATCTAAATATTATACTATCAAAAAAATATTTAAAAGAGATAAATAAGATTAATACATGTTTAAAAGTACACAATAAGTACAAAACAGTCAACATCCATTGTGAGTTTTGAAAATTACAAATAAATATTAAAATAATTTCCTTTATATATATATATATTTGATAGTAAAATGTTTAGATGATGTTAACATTTAAAGTTTTTTTCTTTAAATACTTTTATAGAAATATTTTTTATTTTAAGGAAATTAAAAATAAAAATTAATTCCATAAAAGTATATATATTATGCATATATATTAACCATTATTGGCATTCAATAAATATATATCTAAATGATATAATCATAATAGTCACAATATTATACTAGAATTTTGTAAGTATAGTCCGGTCTATATATCAAACTAAGAATATTTTGTTTGGATTCAATTTTCATAAAATATCAAGCTGTGAATATTTTAACTATCAAGTTACTAAATACAAAAGTGTATATAAAAATATTTCAAACAGCCTCTTATCCCCTCATTTGTGTGAAGTTTTTTACACTCCAACAACTTCTCATCCCTCAAATTTTAAAAAGTAAATAGTACACCCTCAAATTTGAGGGTGCACTATTTACCCCCTTAAAATATTATTTACTTTTCACTTTAGTCTTTATATTTATATATGTTTAGTAATTGTATACTTATTAATTTTTATGCTACATTTTAGTATTATAATTATATTAGCACTTAAATATTATAATTATGGTCTTATAAAATTAATTGTAAATAATAAATATTGTATATCAATATATAATGATATTAATAAAAATATATTAGAAACATATTATTTCACACAATACATTTCAAAAATTTTACACAAATATAAAATCATAATGCAATCATAATATTTTACATCAAAATAAAAGTTACATAAGCAAAAGTATTACACATTAAAATATATTATAATACTAATATTCAGGTAAATTTGGTCTTGAACCTCCAGGATGACCAAAATATTTTCGATATAAATTTGGAGTAGTCTCTTGGATTGTTGTTGTTGAGTTTTTTTGTATGACTCTTGCTTGTTCATATTGGATAAATTGGCGAGTGTTAATCTCATCGATGGAGTTTAAATTTATCAACAAAATTTAATTTTCTTCCTCTATTTTTTAGAGCTTTTTTTTTGCTTGATTTTGCATGCATAACTGAATCATATTATAATTTTTTTCTTTACATAATGCACTTTCTTTCAAGAAATTAGGATTTGTTCATTTGACGAAACTAAATTATCCATAAATAAAGTATTACCTTCACTAAGTTTTCTTTTGAGTTTTGCTTTATTCGATCCAATAAGACATTATGACGAATTTGAACCAACATCGTTACTGCTTAAACTAATTGAGAATTAAGAAATTCCAGGAAATTGTGATGCTGGAGAACCAAGAGTATCACTTTTAATATCCAGAATACCGATATTGATATTATCTGAAAACTTTGGAATATCTTTCATTAAAAGCCACACATTGATCAAATTTAAAACTTTTTTAGTACTTTGAATTGTTTTTGTTTTATTATTATATGTAATTTTATGTTTTATATTTTTTATTTTTATTATAAGTAATTTGATGTTATAATTAAATATGTTTACTGATTATATTTAATTATCAATAAAACTGAGGATTAAAGTATAAAATATAAAAAATTTAAGAGAAAAGATTTGAGGGTCACCATTGAAAAATCACTAATTCATCTTCTTATTTTAAGGGGGGAATCCATTTAAAATGAAGAGGCCTGTTGAAGATGCTCTAAGGGGTACTAACAGATTTATCAGACGATTTAATGTCTATAAAAATATTTAAAATCTAACAAATCTTCCCAAATCAATATGTATGCACATATACATGCCATTTGTATTTAATATCTAAGTTCATATCACTTAGCTTTTAGGAAACAAATCACCAACTTGCCCAAATAAAATAAATTATAAATGGTCAACTAATCATACAAGTTAAAGTAAATGTAATTTGACAAATACACATGATGCAAAGAATTAACCGCCACAATCTAAAAGCTACACGGTGTAGCCTACACCCAAAGATCACAGTTGGTAAGTTTTCAAACGTGTACATGTGAAACCTAATATTTACATTTCTAATTTCTAATATATGTTCTATCTCATATAAAACTATATTATAGATCAACGGTAAAATTTGCACTTATTGAATAAACAAACATCTATATTTAGGGAGATGTAACACTTATGTAATCGGAATTATGAAGTTGTCATAGTAACAAGCATTATTCCTATAATATATAAAACTAAAAAAACAACTTAAATGTATTACATTCTAATTAATACATCTTATTTATATGGAAGTTAATGCTCACTTCATCATCGATGATACAATTTTAATTTGACAACACAATAAAAATCATCATACTTCAAAATTGTCTATGTATTCAGAACTCAGTCTTGGCATTTGTGCAAACTAATAAAATATAGTATTATTTTACTGTTTAGAAATGACTAAAATAAAGTTATATACAACATTAAAACAACCAAAATCAGTGCATGTTATCGTCCTTCTTATACTATATGTTGGACGCTATAGAATTTTGTATAAATTCTGAATTCTTTCTCAATATTTAGTATTTGACATCAGTTATATAATCTAAAGATTAATTATCCGCGTGTAGCACAAAAAAACAATCTAGTAAAACTAATAAAAATTAGTTCATGTACCGCAATTTTGTAAGAAGTAATTAACTATGTGGCTAATTTAATGTCATTGTGAGATTATTTGTACAATAGGTATTGTGACAGTTCACACTCTTATTTTCAAAAGGGCATTCAAACTTTAATTTAAACCTCAAAGTTTAATCTAACTTCAAATTAAAAACTAAAACTTTAATCTAAATTTTAAATATAAAATATAAAATAATATCATACATTAAATATTTTAATCTCAAACTTAAAAATAATTTTCAAAACTATTTGATTGTCCAATCAAGATTATAAAAACAATTTTATTGTCCAATCAAGATTATAAAAAAAATGATTTTCTAAAATTTAGGAAAACTACTTTTTCAATTGTATTATCAATTGTATAGTGGACAGAAAGCTTAAACAGTCTTTCTGCTTTTTTCAGAAAACAGAAGAAAAAAAACAAAAACAAAAACAAAAATGTTAGTAACAGTTATGGAGACATCCAAATAATTGCATTTCGAAAATAGAAAAAGCTGTTTGATGATAATGTTCTTGCAGAAGTACTGCATGTGTAACTAAACTGTCATTTTCCTATTATTTCATTCAAAACCAAATTCATTATAAAACATTGTTTGGAAATTACTATTGTAGCCTCATTTGTTCATCATTATAAAAACAAGATGATCCCTCAATGTCAATCATCAATCTTTACAAAATCTTTCAGAAGAGAGAAAAAGTGTGGAAACACAATGGAAGAATTTAAAAGAAACTTAGTAGATGAAGAAGCTAAAGCTTCTCTAGACATATGGAGATATCTCTTTGGGTTTGCAGATATGGCAGCTGCTAAGTGTGCAATTGATCTTAAAGTACCAGAAGCCCTTGAAAACCATCCTTCCTCCCAGCCAATGACACTAACTGAACTCTCTTCCGCCACCTCCGCCTCTCCGTCACATCTCCACCGTATAATGAGGTTTCTTGTGCACCAAAGACTCTTCAAAGAAGTCCCCACAAAAGATGGTCTTGCCATAGGCTACATGAACACGCCACTCTCTCGCCGTATGATGATCACTAAACGTGACGGCAAGTCAATGGCTCCTTTGCTTCTCCTCGAGACAAGTCCAGAGATGCTCGCTCCATGGTTGAAACTGAGCTCTGTTGTCTCCTCGCCGGTTAACGGTTCGGTTCCGCCTTTTGATGCGGTGCATGGTAAGGAGTTGTGGTCGTTTGCAAAGGACAATCCGCGCCACAGTGAACTGATTAATGAGGCCATGGCTTGTGATGCAAGGCGTGTGGTGCCACGTGTTGCCGGAGCTTGTCACGGCTTATTTGACGGCGTGGCTACGGTGGTGGACGTTGGAGGCGGTACCGGAGAGACGATGGGGATATTGGTTAAAGAGTTTCCTTGGATCAGAGGAATTAACTTTGATCTTCCTCATGTTGTTGAAGTTGTTCAACCAATGGATAGAGTTGAGAACGTTGGAGGAAATATGTTTGAATCTATTCCTGCATGCGACGCTGTTTTCATCAAGGTTAGATTCATTTCCATATGTATTCACTAAATCATTTGTAGTGGTTTCCAGAAACTTACATTTTAGTGTTTGAAATTAAACTTTTACAGAAAAGAAAAAAAGAAATAAAATATGTTTATTTTCTTGACCAAAACTGAAATGAATAATTGTTAAAATAAACATTCTTCGTTTTCTTGTTTTTTATAAAATAAACATTAGAATTCTCTAAAATACGATAAGTTGGATACCATTTTTTAAAAAAATACACTCAATCAAAAATACTCTACATTTATAAATGATTTAGACAAGCTAATTTAGTTTTTTAATCACAAACTTAAGATATTTATAAAAATAATTAATTTTGAAAAATAAATTTGAAAAATGGTATCAAATTGGTTTACCACCAGAGTTATTTCTTTTTCAAATATTTACTGAAAATGAAAAAAAAAAAGATAAAGGATGAAGAAAGTTTATCAAGTAAAAAAGTTTGAAATATTTACCAGAAATTCTCCTGACACTTATCAAGTTTTAATCAACTTATTTTAAAAATATATTTTTTAATTAAATAACTAAAATTATTAAAATATTGATAGTATTTAGTTTATATATTCATTTAAGAAACCTTGTTGGTGGATATGTATTTAAGGACATCTATATTCGAATTTTCTCAAGTTAATTTATAAAAGTGTAAATGCAAATTATATTAATGTTTATCTAAAACATTTTCAAAAATTTAAATATCTATACTAAAATCTTTAAATTAAGAGAAATTGTCTAAACTATCATATTTTCAAAACCAATTTTTATGTTTACTTTAATCATATTTATCTCTCTTTTAAAGAGGTAAATAGAGATTTATAACTTTATGGTTAATTAACCTAGACTTAAAGTTTAGATTTGAGAGGTAAGGTTTTAGAAAGTGGGGTTTAGTATTTTAATAAATATATAAATAAATACTTAATTTTTTCAAAAAACTTTTAAAAATAGTTTCAAAAATAATTTTTGAATTTAAAAAAAAAAAAAATTGAAAAAATCAAAAGAAAATTTTTTAAAATGTTCAAATTTAAAAATATATAATTCGAAAACTGTAAAAAGTTATTTATTTAAATAACTATTTATATTTATATATCTATAAAATAAGAGTATAAGATTTTTTTCTTCTTTAATGAAGAAGGTTTTTATGAAAATGATTATTAAATGAAAGTAAACATGAATTATTGTACCATAGAAGGTAAAAGTAATATCTTTCATTAAATTAATCAGTTTTATAAGCTTTCAAAAAACATTTTAGTTAAATATTAAAATATAATTTTCCAGAGATTCAACTTCACAAGCCTCTAATTATAATGTTCTTAAATTGTAAAAGCATATCCAATGATGGAACCCAAAAAGATTGTAAACAATAACATAATAATATTTATATTTATTAGGTACATATGTTTAAATTTAAAATTTACTAAATATAATCATCCGAAGCATGTTTTCCCATAATTTTAAAGAGTTTCTAATGGATTCTATTATTCAAACCCAGTTTTTATCGTTTTCCTATTTTTCTTTATTTTTATCAAAAGTAAGTTAGATACTCACGTAAAAGTTACCAATGGAAACGTTCTGAGAACGCTAATAACTTATCTACCACTGAAACACACACAAGAAGAAAAGATAAATGGATCAAGGAAAAAAATTTAACATCATAATCACGCATGTATTCCGGACTCAAAACATAAAAGTGAATAGTTTTTGCATGTGGTGCTTGAATACGGAGTTTCTTGTTTGGTTATCAAAATCTTAATCGAATATGTTTATGCTGATGATAAAAAAATGATAATAGTAGAGGAGATGTAAAATGAAATACCACTTCTGAAAAAAGCCGGAACTTTGTCGATTTTTGTATTTGAAAAAAAAAGTTTTGGATGTCAAACTCAAACATAATGGTGTATCCATTCGGGTTGGTCCGATGCGGTCCGACCCAAACCCACTAAATCTGTAAATATTTTAGTCCGGTCTGGTTCAGCCTAAAAATATTTTAGACCTAGACTTCAAAGCTCGGTCCGACTCTTATAGAACAATAGGGTTTTCAGATTTTTAGGCTTTTAATTTTTTTTTTATCATTTATCACTTTTATTGCTTTAATATATATATATATATATATTCATAAAAAATCAGTTACAACCTTTTGTTTTTAAATATAAAGTAAGTTTAAACTTTTCTTCTTAATCAAAAATGTTTTATATTTTCGTATGCTTTAAAAGCTTATTATAAACAAACTAAATTTTATAAGATTTAAATAATCAAATATAAATTAAAACTAAATATATAAAAAAGATTATGATAAACATATTCGAACGTTTTATATTTTGTATTTCGAAAAAGTATGTTATACATAAAAAGAAAAAATAAATTTGCAAAATTTAAAATGTAACACTTATAATAATTAAATAATAAAATGCATTAACAACTTTCATATTTGCTTTATTAGAATTTGGACTAAAAATATTAAAATAATATATTAATATTAATAATAGTTTTGATTGTAAGAATGATAATATTTAAACTAAAATATAAAATTTCGAGTTTTCGGCCGGTCCTAACTCAAATGGACTTAAACCCAAAATATTCAAAGTACAAATTAATTTATCCCGAAAAACCAATTTTTAAAATTTATTAAACTAAGTTCAAACCCGACAAATTTTAGGGCTGTGCAGATTCGGGCTGCGAGCTTCTGTCAGTAATTGACATGTCTACTCAAACGACCAAAAGAACCAAAAACATGTATCATGTTTTTCAGATAGCCATATGATCTGACACCAATCTAATAAATCAATTGATAGTAACGACTCCCACCCACTAAAAACTTTTCTAGATACTCCTAATGGGCAAAAGACGCATCATGTCATACCATATATCATTTTTTTAACTATACCATATCATGCGATGATCTTTTCGGAACTTGGCGCTTTTATACTTTTGCTTTTTACTCTTTTATAGACCTTTTAGTTTAACAAATTAAACTGTGTATATAAGAACTATCCTTTTTTGAACTTTTATATAAATAAAATTTGTGATAAATGATGGCAGTGGGTGTTACACGATTGGGGAGACAAAGACTGCATAAAAATATTGAAGAACTGTAAAGAAGCTGTCCCACCAAAGACCGGAAAAGTGCTAATAGTCGAATCAGTGGTCGGAGAGAAGACAAAACCGATGATAATGGAAGAGAGAGATGAGAAATTAGAGTATGTGAAATTAGCGCTTGATATGGTGATGATGGTTCACACAAGCACAGGCAAAGAAAGGACTTTAAAAGAATGGGACTTTGTTATTAAAGAAGCTGGTTTTGCTCGCTATGAAATTAGGGACATCGATGATGTTCAGAGTGTTATCATTGCGTATCGCTCTTAGAAGATGCAGATAAAGGGTCAAACGGAAGCTGATGAAATCTCAAGCATACTGTGTAATTTGGCATTAACAGCATGTGGGGAAGATCTATACCTAATAGTGTCATTATTGTGTTTGTGTGAAAACGTTTTATTTCTGTGAGAATTTTTCTTGGTTTGTTTTACCAGACGTGTTGTATTGTGTTTGTCATATTTTCATATATTTTTCTATATGTCTCGTTGATTGTTTGTTGGCATATGAATTGGTACTATAGTTTACTGAATTGATTTCCCTCTCTAGAATCTTTGAGAAAGGGAAAACTTTCTCTTTTTGTTATTCAGACATGCAACGACTCCCACCCACAACCAATCTTTTATCTAGATACTCCTAAGTGGCAAAAGATACATCATTTTATATGTTATATTAAAACCAAATTGACGAAATTTACATATTTTCGCCAATTAAATATATATAGATTTGTAACTATACATACATCATGTGATATTCTCTTACTCAGCATTTTCTGTAGCATTTTACTCTTTTATAAATCAATAATAACAAACGTAGTTGTATGTGTATATGAATATATCAGGAACATTTAGCACTTTTTTTAGAAAGTAAAACCGGACATTAAAAGAAAGTAAGAAACCACTGTTTAGTTTTTTATAAACTAGTAATTGGTCCCGTCTGTTGTTGATGACAAAAAAAAAAAAAAAAAAAAAAGTAATTGGTCCCGTCTTTGGTGTTCATTTTGGATTTTTGAGTATAACATAAGGGTAGATTATTACCCGGGATCCATATATGATCTGCTTCAAAATTCCAAATACTTGAGGGTATGCAAGTTTCATATCTGTATAGTAAATTTTAAATCTATCAAAAACAGATATTGATCCAGGTATCTTAACTCTCAAGTCCGAATCCAAAAAATTAAAACATATTAAAATTTTAAATTTTATTAATAACTAAATCAATAAATATTAATACAGAAAATCAGTTCTATAATATTATATATTTTAATTTTTATAATATTATATATTATTTTACTGAATATTTACAAATATTTAATTTTTTGAATTATTTTCAATATTCTAATATTTATAAAAAAAAAATGGGCTTTTTTCAAAAGTGACTCAAAACTTGAACTCAATTGCAAAACCAACCCATGGTTTTTTTGAAATTTTCACATTCCCTTTTCACCCTAGAAGTTCGGATAATTCACGAAAATGCCATTACTTTTTTTTTTTTTGAAAATAATTGTATTACTATATCATCCTCATCTTCATCAAGTATTTACAATATTGTCATTGGCTTCAATACACCAACCACCATGAACAACCAATTTGAAGCTTTTAATGCTTCTAAAATCAACATCTACATCTTTATATACTTATTTCTTACACACACAAACTATTTTCCTTTCACTTTCTCTCTTATTACTTTCCAAAATCCCAACTTTTTGATTTTAAAATTTATAAACTTATTAATGTTACTAAAATTCATGATTCTTGGTCAAGAACAAGTATGTAACTTTCAATAAGAAATGATATGTACTTGGAGAAGTTAAACATGAATCTCACCAAATTTAAGAAGAATTTTTTTTTTTTCAGATCTGGTTCGTGGAGAAGACTAAACTGAAAGTCTTCTCCACCGAGAAGACTTACAAGGAAGTCTTCTAGGAAGTCTTCTACAAGAACTTCCCTGTAAGTCTTCTAGTTTTTTTTTTTGTGATTTTGGTCTTCTGTTGGAAGTCTTCTGTCGAGAAGACTTCCTGGAAGTCTTCCACAGAAAGTCAAATTTCTGACACAATTTGGTCAATTGCAAAACTAACCTATTTTTCGAGAAGACTTACATGGAAGTCTTCTCATTTTTCTCGAGAAGACTTACATGGAAGTCTTCTCTGGAAGTCTTCCTTTCTAAATTTACAATTGCAAAAATGACCTTTCCGGAAGACTTCCTAGAAGTCTTCTACCAGAAGAAGACTTCCGTAGAAGTCTTCTACCAGAAGAAGATTTCCGTGGAAGTCTTCTCAGGAAGACTTACATGTAAGTCTTCTAGTACATTATATGCTAGAAGACTTCCATAAAGTCTTCTATTACATTATATGCTAGAAGACTTTCCAAAAACTTATAGAAAATTTTTAAATTTTTAAAAAAATTTCTTCCGAAAATTCTCAGAAAACTTCAAGTGAAAGTTTATATTTTGTGAATTTGATTAAGTTTTCTTAAAATTCTTTTCCTTTTAATTTTAGTAAATTTAACTAATTTTTTGTGTTGTTGTGTTATGTTATAAGTGTTGTAGACATTATGTTGTAGACATGAACATATTTACCAAAAAAAATTCATTGAACATATATTTTTTTTTTGCAAGATAATGTTGTAGACATGAACATATTTACCAAAAAAAATTCATTGACATCTCTTAAAATTTATAAAATAATCCACAAATAAAAGATTATACATACAAATCACAAAATAAATCATAAACAAAATTATTACACATGTACATTATGTTAGAAGACTTTCAGAAAGTCTTCTTGTACATTATGTTAGAAAACTTTCAAAAAGTCTTCTGACAAAGTCTTCTAACATATAATGCACTGGAAGACTTTCTGGAAGTCTTTCCACAGAGAACAAAGTCTTCTCAAAAGTCTTCTCAAAAGTCTTCTAAAATCTGACCCAGATCTGAAAAACCTGCATATCCAAAAAAAAATCAAATATCCTCAAAACAAAGAAAAAGAGTAGAATATGAGATATATCTACCTTTATAGAATATACAAAAATACATATACATCATATATATATATATATATATATATATATATATACATTTAAAGGAGTAGAAGATGAGAACCAAAAAATCTGCAAAACATGATAAATTAGTGAGAAGACATGAGATAAAAAAAAAAAATTTATATAAAGTTTGTTCTTTTTCAAGTTCAAAAATATTAAAAAGAGGTTAG
The DNA here is from genome assembly GCA_012274485.2 of Sinapis alba. Taxonomy (NCBI): domain Eukaryota; kingdom Viridiplantae; phylum Streptophyta; class Magnoliopsida; order Brassicales; family Brassicaceae; genus Sinapis; species Sinapis alba. The sequence continues at coordinate 97,349 of MU106261.1, forward strand.
AGAGTTTTAGTTTGGGAAAAAGGTAAGAACTTTAAGCAATTAGAAGTTACAAATGATGTAAATCAGACATGAAAACTTACTAAAACACTCAAATACGTTATGAAAGAGGAGACATGAGAGAAGATTTCGTCATAAGACAATCATAAAGTCTTCCAGATCTGAAAACTTGCAAATCCAAAGAGTAAAATATGAGAACTATATAAAAGAGATTAGAGAGAGGTTTGAGAGTTTTAGAGTGAGAAACATTACATTTTCTTGCAGCAATTTGAGAGGAAGAGAGAGAATGTGTAAACTTTCTTTATATAGAGGGAGACAAAA